>NW_004624742.1:10578362-10641859 GCF_000247695.1 Heterocephalus glaber | reverse complement strand
TCTCTGCTTTGGGGATCAAGGTGATGCTTGCTTCCAGGAATGAATTTGGGAGTATTGCTTCCCTTTCAATTTCATTGAAGAGATTAAACAGTAGTGGCAGTAGTTCCTCTCTAAATGTCTTGTAGAATTCAGCAGTGAAGCCATCAAGACTTGGGCTTTTCTTAGTTGGTAAGTTTTTAACTACATTTTCAATTTCATTGATTAATATTGGGTTGTTTAGAATTTTTATGTCATCTTCATTCAACTTTGGTAATTCACCTGTATCTAGGAATCTGTCCATTTCTTCTGTGTTTTCCATCTTACTGGCGTATAGGTTCTGGAAGTAGGTATTGATTCTCTGGATTTCTGCTGGGTTAGTTTTAATTTCATTCTTTTCTCATTCCTAATTGCATGGATTTTAGCCTTTCTCCTTTTAAGGATAAGGTTGGCTAAGGGTTTGTCAATTTTGTTTATTCTTTCGAAGAACTAACTCTTGGCTTCATTGATTTTTTCGTATCGTTCTCTGAGTTTCCATTGAATTAATTTCTGCTCTGATGTTTATAATTTCTTCCCTTGTATGAGCTTTGGGTGTGCCCTGCTCTTCTTTTTCTAGAAGCTTGAGGTTGAGCATCAGGTTGCTTAATTGGAGTCACTCTGTTTTCCTAATATGAGTATTCACTGCTGTGAATTTCCCTCATAAGACTGCTTTCTTTGTGTCCCATAGATTCTGATATGTTGTATTGTCATTGTCATTTAATTGGTGGAACTGTTTGATTTCTTCTTTAATATCCTCTGTGACCCATTGGTTATTCAGAAGTGTGTTGTTGAATTTCCGTGTGTTTATGAAAATTTTGAGGTTTCTTTTGCTATCGATATCCAATTTCATCATACTATAGCCTGATAATATACAGGGGATAATTTCACTTCCTTTGCACTTACTTAAACATGTTCTGTGAGTGAGTATGTGGTCTGTTTTGGAGAACGATGTGTGTGCAGCTGAAAAGAATGTGTATTCTGATTTTGTGGGGTGGAACTCTCTGCAAACATCTGTTAAGTTCATTTATTCACGAGTTCGATTGAGTTCTATTATTTCATTACTTATTTGAGATAGTGGGGTATTGCGGTTCCCCACTACAGTTGTATTAGTGCATATATGACTTTTCATGTCCGTTAATATTTGTTTCATATAGTTGGGCGCACTAGTGTTTGGTGCATGTTTATTTATGATTGTCATCTCTTCCTGTTGGATTGTTCCCTTTACAAGGATGTAGTGTCCTTCTTTGTCTCTCTTATTCATTGTTGGTTTGAAATCTACTTGATCTGCAAAGCAGATAGCTACTCCTTTTTTTGTTGGGTTCCCGTCACATAGAGTATTGTTTTCCACCCTTCAATTTTCAGTCTATCAGTTTCTTTTTGAATTACGTGTTGTATGCAGCATATTGTTGGATTTTGCTTCTTGACCCATTCTGCCAGTCTATTTCTTTTGATTGGTGAATTGAGACCATTGCCATTGATGGTTATAACTGATATGTATTGACTTACCATTGTCATGACTTTTTCATTTTGTTGGATTCTCCCCCTTTACATTTAATTTCTTGTCGCCTCCAATGGATTCATTCTGTTGTGCTTCCTGGGGTTGTGATCATCATTGTCTGTTCCTAGTATATTGTCTAAATTTTTTTGGAGCGCTGGTTTGGTATTCATGAAGTTCCTAATGTGCTCTTCGTCATGAAAGTATCTTATTACTCCATCAATTTTGAAAGATAGTTTTGCAGGATACATCAATGTGGATTGAAGGCTGTGTTCCTTTAGGGTTTGGACTACATCACTCCAAGCTCTTCTTGTCTTGAGAGTTTGGGTTGAGAAGTGCTGTGATTCTGATTGGTTTTCCTTTGTATGTGATTTGTTTCTTTTCCTCTATCTGCTTGTAGAACTTTGTTCTTCTGTTGGGTTTCTGGAATTTTAACAGTTATATGCATATGTGTAGATTTTTTTTTGATCAAGGCTATTTGGAGTCCTATATGCTTCACTTATCTGTATGTCTTTTCCCCTGCTTGGGAAGTTTTCTGCCATTACTTCTGTGAACAGTTTTTTCATGTCAAATGCACACTTTCCTGTTTCTTCATTGACTCCTATCAGTCTTATATTATTCTTTTTTGCATTTTCTAGCAGCTGCTGGATTGATTTCTCGTGTTCCCTTACAATTTTGGAGCAATTTTTCTTTTCCTGGTCACCAATTGCAATCTTATCTTCTGTATCTGAAATTCTGTCCTCACATTGGCTCATTCTGCTGTTTAGACTTTCAGTGGAGTTTTTAATCTCCTGGAAATCTGTTTGCATCTGTTTTATGGATTCCATTTGCTTCCTATGTTGGGATTCCATCATGTTCCTGAGCTCCTCTCTAGATTTATTAATCATGTCTTGCACTATGAGCAGAATCTTTGCTGTTATCTGAGAAAATATTTGTGATTTCATTTTTTCCAAATCCTCTTTTTTTGCCAGTTCAGGGAGTCCAGGTGGTTGAGTATCAGAGTCTTCCATATGGTTTCCCTTTGGGGTTGCTGTAGGTGAGCAGGAAGTCTGGTTTTGACACTTGACAGCGTGGGGGGGGGGTGTCGTGGTGCCAGGGGCTGTGTGTGCTGTTGGCTCCCACCCGGGTCACCTCTGCACTGGGAGCTGTGGTTTGGCAGCCTGGAAACCTCTTCTTCTGGGTTGGGAGGGGTGCTATGCCATCCTGGAAGCCACCCCCACTGCGCTGGGAGCGGTGGTATGGTGGCTGGGAGCCCCCTCCCTCTGTGCTGGGAGCCATGCTTTGTCCACCTGGAAGCCCCTCCTACTGTGCTGGGAGTGGTGGTATGTCGGCCTGGAAACCCCTTTCTCTGGGCTGGGAGTGGTGCTGTGTCAGCCAGGAAGCCCCTTCCTCTGTGATGGGAGCAATAGTACAGTGTCCCAGAAGCTCCTTCCTCTGCGATGGGGAGCAGTGGTATGGCATCCCAGAATCCCCTTCCTCTGTGCTGGTAGCAGTGCTAAGGCAGCCCAGAAGCCCTTTCCTTTTGTGAAGGTTATTTCAAGATGAAGGATCGTTCAATGGGGAGGCTTATGAAGCTGTGTCCCTAAACACCGATGCATCTCCTGGGGCTGGCTGGCTGCCTGAATTTGTTGGTCAAGGTCCTGGCTTAAGTAGATCCTTTCCTCTGGCAGTAGCAACTGTACCTTCAGGGCGGAAACATTTCTTTGAGACAGTGAGTAAGCTGTCTCCTCATCTCTCAGGCCCCTAAGAAGAGAGAAGTTATCTTCATAGCAAAGTAAAGTTAGCTTCATAGTTTTTAGTTTATTTAACAACAATGGGAACAATATAACCATTATTTTGTTCTTTCCACCCCTGAATTAACTTCCTATCTGACCTCTGCTTTAATGAATGTTTAATATTTCCATCTCTCTTAAACTTGAAAACTAGGAGTCATCATTGATTCTTCTTCTTCTCTTTATGTGTAGTTACTAGACTTTCTGAATTTTCTCTCATCTTTTCAAGGCTTACTTTAAAATTTACATTTCATTACAAGCATGAGATGCCAGAGGTTTTGTCCCACTTTAAATTCACTGTGATCTTTAAAATCTAAAGTAAACATTGAAATGTAGAATTAAGTGGTAATTGAAGGCCTAGTAATATAATAAGCTTTGAAAAAATAGTGTTGATCTTCACATAGATTTCTCTAACCAAAAGAATGCTAAAATTTAGAGAAGTCATTTACAACCTTATACTTAGTGTGAAGTTGTATTAATATTACATATATGTCATTGAATATTAATATTTTAAATGTGTAACACTGAGCTTTGCATAATCTTTTTCTTCAGACAAAATTTTGGATGCTTATTGAAAAAAGTAAATTACATGGCCAGGGATTTAGCTCAGTGGTTTCACTGCCTTCTGCAGAAGCACAAGGACCTGAGTTTGATCCCTGGTACCAAGAAAAAAGAAAAAGAAAAAAGTAAATTACAGTAAGATTTCTTAAACAACAAACAGGGTAATTAGGACCCTCTACCTACTTACATTGGGAAAACTTAAAAAGTAAAAATTTGGAGTTGAAATTTGTTTCACAAAGGATTTAAAACTCACCTTGCAACATTTAATGTCATTTATTCCCTTTGACAATCATGAATTGTAAAGAGACCATGGTATATAGCTTGGTCCTATGCAAATACTATTAAATTTTTAAAATGTATTTCCTAGTGCAAGGAGATGTTTAGGAGAATTGATTGGAAATGTAAAGTTTAAGGAAAGGAAAGTTTTGTGGATATGACTTTTGAGGTTGAGGGCGAAGTAAATTTGAGTAGAAAATGTTAAGTACCGGAATGATGTAAAATTTTTTTGACTTAGTAATTTAAAGTATGAAATAGTAAAAATTGCCATGTATTTCTAAATGATGTCTTAATATTTTTGAGTCCTTTTTTCATGGTAGAAAGCATATTTTCTTGAAGGCTATCAGGAGTGCTTTTTTCTGAAATAGTCATCTCAATTCCTAAATCTACATGGAATCATGAAAAGTAATGTTTTTAACTTCCCAGGTCTTTTTGCTTACCTTTATTGCCTAAAAATTCCCAGGAGGTGACTCTTGTGTTTACTCCTACCAGTATATTCTATTTCCTACAAAGCCAGCACTTCTCTCTTAATGTATTTCTAAATTTTCTTGAGAATTAATAATGTATTTCTCTTTGAGCTCTATTATCAAGCACCAGGAATCAGACTATTTGAAAGAAGCAGGTGTTTGGAATTCCTTGAGGGAGAAGGAATTTGATGAAGAGTTTTAAAAATGGATAGGATTTTGACAGGGAAAATTTAGGTAGAGAAGACAGCATAAAGGTATGAAAATGGGGCACATAAGTTTATTCAACATTTGGTAATGTTGTGTGTCATTTATTGGATGCTTACTAAATACCTAACTCTGTATTAGTCCCTTCATGAAAACAATCTCTTTTAAGTTATATAAATAACAGTCTTGTGTGATTGATAACTATCCTCTGAAGAAAATGGGTTTAAAGGGGCTAAGTATATTGATAAAACTTACAGAGTTAATAAGTTAGGTTTTTCTTTTCTGGTACCGGGGATGGATCTCAGGACCTGGTGCTTGCGAGGCTAAATCCCCAGCCCAGTAAGTTAGATTTGAATCTTAAAATGCTGCTACCATAGCCCCCCCCCCCCCCATTGCTTTCATTGACCTCTGGATATTATATAAGAAAGAAATTTACAATAATCTTAAACTTGTTCTCATAGACTAGGTGATTACAGTTACATTGGACAAGAGAAGAACTATTATTAGAAATGTGCCAGACTCTAGCAGAGTTTCAAATACAAATCCATTGTCCAGGAATGTGAATTGATGGCCTGAAAAAGAAGACTGCATTCGTTCATTTGGGATAACAAAATAACTCCTCCATATCTGATGTTCCTTAAAACAAAATTAGGGGTGAGGGTGGTGTAGCTCAGCAATAGAGTTCATGTTTAGCATGTGCAGAAGGCCTGGGTTCAATTCCCAGCACATCCCCCACCCCCAAAATCTCTGAGTCAAATCCTTAATGCTGTATGTATTGAACCTCAACAATTTTAGTACCTTATAATGTACATTAAAGAATTTGGGAGCTGAAGTGATCATAGCACTTGTCTGGCGAAGTCTTGCCATACACCTAAGATAAGTAGGTGAACATGACTACAGTTACTCAGGTAATGTTGTTAGAGGTAGGACTAGAACTGTTGTTACCAAGCTGCATCACTTCCAGTGTTTACAAGAGGTTACATGTATACCACCACCATTGACAGAATCTTACTGGTTATAAAACCGCCCTGCCCAAAACAGTGGTCTTACTGGGTGAAATACATGTGGTTACATATTAGAATTTCTTGGGATTCTTTCCAGTGAAAATCATTTAGCTAAAGAGGCCATCATATAAAGAACATCTTTAATCAGTAGCTAGAAAAGCATACAAAATATTCTTCTGTTTTGGAAATAAGTGTCTGTCTTAGAAGATGTGTTGCATAATAACTTAATTAGTGATAGTATTGCAGATGCATATCATATCACAAAGTTACCTTTCCGGTTCACTAAAAAAAGACATTTGATTCGGTTACCATAATATTTTGAAAAAACTATTAGTAAAAAATTAGACTTCTAAAACCTCTTATTTTCCCACATTCTTATTTTTAAACACAAATTATCCGTATCAGAAGCTATGAGGATCTGAGATTTGTTTTGCAAGCTAATAAATTAGCCTGCTATAGTTTCATGGATGTGGGAAAGAAGTCACAAATCAGCGTTTCCTGCAGCAGTTTTCTGAGTTCCAGTAACCATAGGATGCATAACTGGGCAGGAACGCTTGAGTTTAGAGAGCCCAAACTTTTGCTCCAGAGTGATGGTATCTGTATTTTCCAAGGCTTTTGCTGTACAGCCATCCTTGAAAAGTCAATCTGAAATGAAGAATGTCTGCTCACAAGGCATGTAGGAATTTGGGTAATTGTCTCCCAGTAGAAATCATATCATATTGAACACAAACGAGGCCATTGTTCTTTCTCAATCTAAATAAAATACTTTAAAAAATTCTCAAGCAGAGGTATGACCTCTGTGTACTTTTTTTTAATTCCAGAAAAAATTTTGTGTGCATATTACATACCCTTGTAACCAGAGTTAAGATGAGAGTCGACTTGTTTAGTTTTGGTAAAGGGTGTTCTGGTTTAAGTGAATTTTCATTTTAAATATTCACATACTTTTATACCAGAACAATATACTCTAACGATATTTCTTTGTCTCCTCTTCCTCTTTTAGCCCCAAACATTTATCCTCTTGAGTTTTTTTTTTTTTTTTTTTTGATGCTGGGGATCAAACTTGAGACCTTGAGCTTGCGAGGCAGGCACCGGAACCACTGAGCTAAATCCCCAGCCCTTTATCCTCTGAGTTTTTAATTTCAGCAAATACTTGCCATATACCTATCATGGGCCAGGTACTATGTGATACTCACATACATAGATATGAAAGACTGTGTGTTCCTTTAGTCAGAGTTACATGCCAGGCAGTTATTTTTTTAATCTTCATGTCATCTCTGTGCTTATGAGGGCCGAAGACAGGCTAAGGTAGAAGGGCATTCATGAGAAGGCACACATGTGCAAAGGGTTTGAGAAGGCAGAGGATATGCACAAAAGGGCACCACAAGAAAAACAACCAATGTATGTAAGGTTTCAGGGAATGCAGGATTGTCAGTACTTCATGATGTTGATACTGACCTTGTTTTTTAAACTCACGTTTCACATTTAGACTGAAGTCCTTGGAAATTGTACTCTAATAAGGAGCGAAGTTCTTATATTTTAGATCTCAATGGTTGTACTTATATGTGAAGCCTTCTATGCTTCATAAAAAGTCTGTTTTGGGTATGTGGATCTCATTACATATCTTTTAATGTTAGAATGCTGCAGTAACAAAGGTATCTTTTTTTTTTTGCCATTAGGTTTATTGGTACGTTTTAGGTATAAAATACAGTTACATTCATCATTGGGATCTTGTACCGTTGCATGAGTATCTTGGTTCTTATTTTATTTTCCCTTTCCCCTACCCTCCCTTCACCCCCTCTACTCTTCCCTATTTGCAAAGACTTTGTTTCCATTTTTTTCCTTTTCTTATATTTTTTCTTTTCCCTTTTTTCCTTTCCCCTACCCCTCCCACCTCCCCAAAGGTATCTGTTTTGAGGAGACTGCTTATGAGTTTGCTGTTTAAAGCATGGTTTTCATTCTTACATAGATACTACTAATGCAGTTTTCCAAATGTCTTTAATTATACCTCTGTATTTGCCTATTGACCACAATTGTGGTTTACTTTTCCACTTAAATATTTATCACTAGCTCTAGGCACAATATGCTTTGTATTCTTAAACTCTCCAATTACATTAGAAATTAAATAATATCTCCCCTGTGCCTACATTAAAAAAACAATTTAGCAAGTAGAGTTTTCACTAGCTAGTGCTTCTCTCCAACTGATACTTTTACTTTGACATGAAAAATTTAATGCATTATAGATTAGTTTATGTGGTTCTAGTTTTTCTAAATATATTCAGGAGATCTCTGCTATAATTACATGGGTAATTCCATTGAAAGATTTCTCAAAAAGGTTTGATTAGATGGTCATAGCTAGGCTTCAATGAGAATGTAACATACTTGGTATAAAAGTTGTACTAGAGAAAAATTTTCAAATGATAGATACTACAGTTAAATATACCTTATACCAGATGCTTGGGACCAGAAGTGTTTTGGATTTTGGTTTTGGGAATAGTTGCATATACACAATGACATGTCTTGGGAATTGGGCCCAAGTCTAAACACATAATTTACTTATATTTTAAACATACCTTATACACATGGCCTGAATGTAATTTTATACAGTATTTTTAGTATGCCTACAGTTTGACTGTGACAGGTCACTTAAGGTCAGGTGTGGGATTTTTACACTCATGTCGTGTTAGTGCTCAAAACATTACTTGCTTTGGAGCTTTTCAGGTGAGGAATACTTAATTTGTACTTCTCTTACCATATTAATTTTTAAAGACTAAGTTTGTGCTACAAATACAGTTGGCCATCTGAATCCACAAGATCTGCATTCATGGATTCAAACAACCATAGATTGAACATACGGAGGTGAGTTGCATTTGTACAGTACATATACAGACTTGGTTTTCTTATTTTCTAAATAATACAGTATAATAACTTTATGTAGCATTTATGTTGTATTAGTAATGTAGTGCTTACTTATAGTGTATGGGAGGATGCATGTAGGTTATATGCAAATATTACACTGTTTTTTATGAGGACATTGAGTATCCATAGATATTGGTAGCAGAGAGGATCTTGGAATGAATCTTGCTGGATACTGAGGTGATGGCTGTATATACATTTAGGTGGAAACCTGATGATGGAAAACTGAATGATGGTAAATATTTTCAAATGGAGGTTATCTAAGCCTATACTGTCCAAAACAGTAGCCACTAAAATTCTGTTCTTTGGTCCTGCTAGTCACATTTCAGGTGCACAGTACTTGGAAAGTTTCACATGTGGCTAGTGGCACTTAAAAAAAAAAATCTTTTACATATTGGACAATATTCTAAACTAATGATTTTCAGTATTTCCCCCAATTACTAGATTTTATATCAAAATTTTAAAGAGTCCCATATAAAAAGTAGTAAGATTTAGTTGTTTCCTTCAGGAGACAGATAATCCACTTCTCTTACCCTTCCCTATGGCCACACAACACAGCCATAGTGAAAAGTGATCATTTGTTCTTTTCTTTAACCACTAATAAATACAGAAACAATATAGAAATAGAAAATCCATAAATAGACTAAGCATTATAAACTATTTGATTCAAGTAAAATGCTGAAACCAAAGGATGAAAGATTGGGACAGAATTTGGAAAAGTCTGACCAGTTAAGCCAAATCATCTATTTAACATTAACATTATGGAATAGATTAATGTTGTGATTTTTGATATGATTGACTGAGAGAAGTCAGTTTTACCTATGTAGTACTTCTTTTTTTTTTTTTTTTTACTTATGTAGTACTTCTGTTTTTCTTTTTAAACCAAAAGTAAATGAACAATAAGACAAATCCAAATAGGAAATATTCTGCAAAACAACTATTTTGGACTCTTCAAAAAATGTTAGTACAGTGCTACCATGGCACTCATTATTAATTAGTTCTGGAAGGCCAGATGAGTACCAGTAAATACAAGTACCAAACATTTGTTTGGCTGGAAAGGGTATTGAGTCATTAGGCAATCAACAAATTCTAGCTTGTGATTTCAGCTGCAAACAGTGCATTTTGGGACAAAGATTTTATGTCAGAATGTGTTGAGTACCAAAGTATGACTGTCATGACTAACTACTTAGAAAGGAAAGTTAAAGGAAACTAAAGAGACACGATGACTGCGTTATGTGATGGATCCTGCATTGAATGCTGGATTGGGTAATAGAACAGATCACTGGGCATTATTAGAGTGACTGGATAAATTTAACAGTGGACAGTGCATTAAGTAATAATATGACTATATTTTCACAACATGAACTTGTGTTTTGATTATATAGGAAGATAGTAGGATATGAGTTGACATTAGGAATGAAATGTTACAATGCTACAAGTAACTTTCAAATGGTTCATCCAAAACAATATTGTGTGTGTGTAAAGATAGAAAACAGATGTGGCAAAATGTTAATAGTTGGTCCATCTAGGTTTCTCAACCTTTTTTGTAATGCCTGAGGTTTTTTTCACTGCCCCTTCCCAGCCAGTTTTGCCCCTTTGGGTACAGTATTGACCCTACTGCAACTGAAGAGTACATGAAGGATGTATTGCATTGTACTTTTTTACAACTTTTCTTTGGTTTGATATTTTTCACAATAAAAAATAGGAGTAAAAGAAATGGCCTTTTGTTTTGTCTGCTTGAGGGACAACTTTCCTGCTATATAATTGCAGTGGCATGGATCTCTGATGTTTCTACAGACCTTTAAGGAGAGAGTGATATTGAGCTGATATTCTGAATAGCTCTAAGTTGGTGCAACCAGCTAGTAGGAAGACAGGCATTTCAGACTAGGAAACAATGTAAATAAAATTATCTTAGGGCTGGGGGATTTAGCTCAGTGGTTCCAGTGCCTGCCGCACAATTCCAAGATCCTGAGTTCAATCCCTGGTACCAAAAAAAAAAATTAGTAGTTTATATGTTTCAGTATTTGTTTCAGCCAGGCTTCATTAGCAGTATATTGTTCAAATTTGTTCTGTGTTTATAGCAAATTGGAATGTGTAGAAGACATTTGCATATTGTTTTTTTAACAGCACTTTTGCCTGGCATACATGCTGTCTGTGTATTTACAGGTAAGTGACTGCTAGTTATGCCCAGTTAGGAATTGCTTATTTCTGCCTTCTTACCGTGCAGCTGACCACCTAGGTTTAGATATCTGTTACAAATAATAATTGATTAAGGTTCTTGAATTGGGATTTTAAGATAAGACATTTTTGTGAGAATAATGTCTCCCGACCCAGTATGAATATATTAACCAAATTGTTTATGTATTAATGAACTAATTATAAATACCTTAGTCCCCCTATTTGAGAGAGATACATTCTAAAACTCCCAGGATGCCTGAAGAGAGTAACGAACCCTATAATTTAATGTCTTTTCCATCTTAAACACTCTGGCTATACCTTTTGCAGCTTGAGGTGTGGACAGCAGAACTAGCGTAGTTTTCCTTTTTCATAATACCATGGATAGAAGGTTTATTCTTTCCATTGATTTTAGTAATCTCAGCATAAGATTAATTTTCTATCCTTATGTTGAGAAGTTTGACCTTTTCAACTAAAAGCAGCACTTTCATGGCTTCTTTGGCATATCTGAATTGCCAGTATCATTACTCTTATGCTTCTTAAAGACTACTGGAACATAAGCACTGGTGTATACCATGATGATTCATTGCCTTAACAGGCAGGTAATATATACAGCATGGATACACTAGACAAAGGAATGATTCATGTCCTCCGTGGAACAGAGCAGAATGGCATGAGGTTTCATGCCATTACTATGCTACTTAGAACAGCATGTAATTTAAAATTTATGAGTTGATTATTAACATTTTCCATTTATTATTGTCAGACCTTGGTTGACTATGGGTAACTGAAATCACAGAAAGTGGAACAATAGGTGGGGGAATTACTGCTTTCTGTCCATTGTAAGTAACCAATATGAACTGCATTTGAACTACTAATTTTTCTTTGGGAAATTAATGATAATAAGTCAATTGCTGGCATTAGCTAAGGTGAAGCCCTGAACTGTTTGGTTCCATTTTCTTTTGTGTGTTGGAGAGCCTTTTCAGGTTTGCTCTGTATCTTAACAGAGGAAAATAAGACTAGGGTGAAATGTGTATTAGATGAAAAAGGAATAGTTTTAGGATTAAGGTGAAATATTATATAGTTGAGACAGTAGGAACAGTTAGAATATATATGCTGTTGCAGACTTCTAAATAATTGTCCTAGTTTACTAAAATTGAACTTTTGTATTTTTTTAAGATTTAGTATAATTTATCTGCAGGAGAATGTATAAATCTTAGTGTACAGTTTGGTAAATTTGGGCTATGAATTTGGTTCTGGGTTTCCTTCAGTCTAAAGTTGAAAGTAAAATATATTAGTTTCTTGAAGGGGCCCAAACTTTTCTTAGTGTTTATTTCTTGGATGTCATCTCAGTATATTGAGCACTGAATAATGTAGTGGCTTTCACAAAGCTGTTTACAGGGCCCTGATGTCATGATGCTGAGGTGCAGTGTTTGGTGGAAGAGGAGGGTGGTGTTAACTAAATAACATTTATCCAAAAAGAAAACCTTGACTATATAAGAAAATGGTTGGGGCAGGGATGTAGCTCAGTGGCACAATGCCTGCCTGGCAAGCACGAGGCCTTGAGTTCACTCCCTGGTACCAAAAAAAGAAAATGGTTGATCTAAATATTTTTGGAATAAGATAGTTCTTTCTGCCATACATATATGTATGTGTATATATTTGTTTATATATACTATTATATATCTAATACATATGCAAATATACAATTTTTTAAATGTATTTGTTGATAGGAATTGAACAAGCCATAGGGCTTGAGCAACAGTTATTTTGGATTATTTATTAAGGGGATGGATCTGTTTTTTTAAGGAATAACAAGTTCAGGATTTTAAGATTTTTTTTTGTTTTGTTTTGTTTTGATTTTTGGTGCTGGGGGTTGAGCCCAGGGCCTTGCCTTTGCCAAGCATGCACTCTACAACTGAGCTACCTTCTCAGCCTCAAGATTTCCTTTTGAATATAAGATTGTCCCACATTCAGAGGAAAGTAGGCCAAAAAGAACCTTCAGGTAAAGCTATGACATTTTTTAGGAAACAATTAGGTGTCTGATTCAGTACTGGAAAATGAATCAGTCAAGTCCTCAGTAGTTCTTCAAAACTTACTATGACCCACATATTTTTAGCTAGAAGGTTAGTTTAAAGTAAATGTTGCCAGTTGGTCACCTTGGCTGTAGAAAACTTACCAGTAATGCTTCCGTAAAATCTGGTTTTAAGCACTGTGAACCTGCCCAGATGGAACTGATGGGGAATTACTTTTTCACCTTTTGATTATCTCTTTGCGATACTGTCAGTCACTTTTGTGATCTGACTTTTTTGCTGTTACTTTGATTTTATGTTCTGTAGGAAAAACTATGTAGATAGATGCTCCTTGACTTTTAATTGAGGTTATGTCCTGATAAAACCATTGTAAGTTGAAAATACATTGAATACACCCATTGACTAAGTATTCGTTGTTTACCCTTGTGAGAACGTGGCTGAATGGGAGTTGAGGCTCTACCAGTCGATGCCCAGCATCTGGAGAGAGCACTGCATGGCATATTGCTAGACTAGGACTAGATCAGAATTCAAACTTTGAAATATGATTTCTACTTACTGCTTATCACTTTTGCACCATTGTGAAAGTGAAACATCCTAATTGAAATTGTACTTCAAGGACCAATCTTAGTTTAGTAAGGAAGGATTGGTTTTTAATAGGGTGCTACCAAGAAGATTTTTCCACCAGGAAAAATGCCACTGTGATGATTGATACATTTCCACTGTAAATTATTCTGCTTTGAGAAGGCTTATACTGCTATATTTTTCTTTATCTTTTCTTTGGACTTTAGCATTTTCTTGCTAGTTACACAGATCCTTGCTAGTTGAGTTTAAAAGAGTTAGGGAGTATTTTCAGAAACTGCAAAGAACTTCTCATCCTTGAATTTTTTTGACCATAAAAATACATTTTGTACTTAACATTGAAATCATTCACAGCTTTGTCATTTGAAATTCCAGATGGTGATGCTGTGAAAAGATCTGCCACATTTTGCTCCTTATGGTCTGAAAGGGCTATATCAACCTAAATTAACAAGTGAGTTGTGGGTTACATATTACCAGTATATGCAGAGTGAATTTTTAGGCAATACACAAATTTCTGAACAGTTTTCTTTCTTGAATAAATTTTGTCATTTTAAAGTGCAGTGGCAGTTTGGGCTATAACTCAGTGGTAGAGTTCTTACCTGGGCCATGCAGTAGTCCCAGCACTGCAAAAATAACAACAAAAACCCACATAGACACAAAACAAACACAAACTGGATCGGCAGATTACTAAAGAAAAAAATGTCTGACTTTAATGTCTTTATGTGGGTTATATTATTTAATTTGATAATTCTATCCTTATAAAACCTTGTAAGGACAGTATTAGTCATCTCATTTTACAGAGAAAGAAACATGACTCCTATTGGATACGTGGCTCCTTGCTCCACATCTAGCAAATGATAGAATCAAGATTTAAGCCTTGGCAATCTTTAACTGCTGTGCTCTGCCTCTCAAAATGTGTAGAACAGACACTATTGCAACATGTTATGTTCAGTCTCTATCCTAAGATTGAATTGACAGGATGCCTGCTCTTTGATTCATTTTGCTTCTCTTTTTACACCCAAATCTCAAATCTTTGCTTGTTTTAGTAATACTAAAATGTAGAGTAAATAAAATTAGTGTTAGAATTTAACTTGAGTCAGATGATCAAATTTTCTATCATAGTTGTGTGGCCACATACAAATTGCTTATTTTGAGTTTACTTTTTAAAAATCTATAATAAATATAAATATATAATAATCTATAATAAAGGAGTTAATACCTCATATGTTTGTAGGAAAGATTACAAAGATGCTAGTTTTTAAATTATTGGGACCATTGCCTAGAAGATATTATGGGGTTAAAAACAGGCAACTACTACTGTTTTATACATCAGCATTTTATATATTTTTCATATTTCTATCTAAAAAGCCAAATAATTTAGATTTTAAGATCCAGTGATTCTACCAAACATTTATTCTTCAATAAAACAGAAGTAGAGACTACTTCTTAACTCCATTATATAAGGTCAACATTACCCTAATACCTGTAATCTTAGCTACTGAAGAGGTTGAGGCAGGATTGCAAGTTCAAGAACAACCTGGGCAACTTAGCCAGACACTGTCGTTCTCATTCATTTTTGGTGTAAATGCAAAAATGATACAGTTGAAGAACACTTGACAGTCTAATTGCAAAGGCCTTGGGTTCAATTCCCAGCACCACAAAAAATTAAATGAATGAATGAATAGAACCATACAGTAGGTGACCTTTTGTGTGTGGGTTTTTTCACCTTGCATAATATGGAGACTTAACCGTGCTGTGGCATCTATCAGTATTTTGTTACTTTTTTATGGCTGAATTATATTCCTTTATATACATATAAAGTACTAGAATTTGTGTAGTCATTTATTCACTGGTGAATAGCTGGGTGGTTTGCATCTTTTGGGCATTATGAATTCCTGCTATAAACCTTTTGTACATCTAATTCTGTACCCTACAATATATAAGGTATATATCACAATGGACAAAAAAAAGGAGAAAGATCTTGTTTAGGGACTCATGTACTAAACTAAAGGTATTGTGGTAAATACTGAGATAATAAAGGTGGATTAAGCAGGTCTGTCTTTCCGAAAAGATTTAAACATCATATATCATATAGAATTTTACTGTGCAATTAAATACTGTGCATTTTAAATAACACCAATATAAAATGGAGGCTCCCTTTGAAGTAACGAATGCAAATTGAATTAATACAATTTTAAAATATGAAATTTACACACAGATGGTTAGTTAAGAGACAAAAGAAGAACAAAAGATGCTAGGTATACCTGGATTCTGTGGTCAGGTGCACATCTGTGATTTACAGTGCTCACTAAACTTTAATATTAAATATCTTTCAAAATACTCTGCTGTATCTAATTTATAATGAAAAAGTGACTGATGAGTCAGTTAGTCCTAGTCTGAGTATAAAGGTAGATTATAAGTTCAATTTATTTGTTTTGTTACCTGGTTGAGCTGTTGTTCTTGTAGTCAGGATAGATTTGTACTAGTGTACTTGTACTATACTCTATCAACATCTTATCTTTGTTTTATTACTAATAGTACTTATAAAGTACTAAGTGATTCGGTAGCAAAGATTAGATGACTCTAGGTCATATTTTTAGTGATTCCCTTAATCTCAGCCTCTCTGCAAAAGGATTTATCATCTTTAAACACTACAGTAAGACAAAGTAAATAGCTAGAAAACCAGGATAACTAGAAAATGAGCGCAGGGAATATAAATAGACTTAAGGATAATATTTGCACACAAAAATATAGGACATAATACCCACCCTTAAAAGACTAAATTCTTAATGGCCAATGAAAAGAGAGACTAGTCTGCAATGAGAGAGATGTATTTTTTTCTTTTTCTCAATATATATAGGTTATAGATAGGTGTAGATAAATGCTTGAACATGCTAGGGTTTTATTTTTGCATCAGGAAGAATATGAAATCATATTTTCATTGCTAAAAGTAATATAGTACTCTATAGTTTTGATTTTAAAACAAGAATCTTCTTTATTGTGGACCATTTTGACATCTCACATTGGTTTTTTATGTTGTACTGTTCCCCAGACTAAAGTTATTCCATTTTGTGAATTTCACAACCATCTCTCAAGGTTCACACTTTTTTCTACTTCATCTGGGATTGTTATTGAAGATTGAAATGTCAGGAAATTGTTCTAACTTCTGCCTTCTTTTGGAGAATTACTCTTTGCTTAGTAACTCTAATCTTGGCCTCTGGTTTCCTCTTGCTCCTTCACCTCACTCTGGTTGCTGGCTTGTCTCTGCTTAGTTCCTTCCCATTAATTCATTAATTCCCACTTGAGGCATAGCATTTCTCCCAGAATACTTGAATGTCAGTCGGGTCTTTCCCTGAGAACAGGTCTTCAGTACATTAATTTTTCATATTTAGCTTTACAGGATAGCTCCCTGCTGCCCTCTTCTGGCTGAGATATTAGCTTGTGATTGGGCACAGTTTAGTTTTTTTAATCTTTAGAATTCTGTCAAAACCTTGAATAGACCAGTGGTTCCCAACCCTGGCTGTACATTAGAATGATTTAGGGTAGCATTTTAAAAAAATCTAATAGTACATGCGCTTTGCTTTTGGCAATTCTGATTTATTTAGCTTGGAGATGCTCGTTGGTATTTTTAAAAAGCTCCTTATGGGATTAAAATCCTCAGTCAGTGATTAAAATCCAGCCACTGATTAAAATCCAGCCACTGAGGCAGATGGCCCTTAGACTCCTTCCTGTAGGACTTGAACTCTTTAGGTATAGCCCTCACATTTTTAGACATTCTAATAGACTTTAAAAAGACATTAAATTAATGAAAATAGGAGTATTTCTACTTTCTGGAAAAGCATAATTAGGCAAGAAGTAAAAAAAACTAAGGTCTTTCAATTTTGAGGAATACTGTGTTATCATTTGCCTATTTGCTTTTTGATCCATTTTTCAAGTTTCAACTTTTTTTCTATTTTAGGCACTGAGCCCATAGGCTTCTGCCTAGATTTGGCTATTGGAAAATACTAGGGGGAGATTGTAAGATAGGTAGAGGGAGAAGCCAAGGCTTTTGTTGTTTTTTGTTTTGTTTTATTATTTGCTTATTCTACCTCAGTTGCCATCCCTTCTAAAGGCAACATGTCTGTGATAATAGCTGTGTTTCCTTTGTGGCTTCAGCTCTTGCCAGACAGCTCCATCGTACCAGCACCTGTAAAGTCCCATGTCTTAGTGTTGAATCTTCTCTTGTCTGAGGAACCTTGGTTCCTGATTTCTCTATTAGACTTTTACTTATAGAGTCTGTGATATCTCTTGTTCCTTCAACTCATATGCTTCCTGGCTTATTTCCACTTAGTTCCTTACCATTCATCCAATAGTTCCCTCCTGAGCCATAGGGTATGTGAGTCAGTCTGTCTTTCTTTCTTTCTTTCTTTCTTTCTTTCTTTCTTTCTTTCTTTCTTTCTTTCTTTCTTTCTTTTCTTTCCTCCTGCATATCCTCCTTTGGTCCTTTATTTGAGTGACATCACCAGAATTATGAACAATATTTAAACAGAAAGGGAGTTGCCTCTTAAATTGGAGTCTCTGATTTTATAAAATGTTCTTTCTCCCTACTTTATTTTCTGAAATACATAAAACATTCATACTAATAATACTTCTAAGTTGGATTAGAAACCTTGTGATAATTCTAACATGAACTTTTTGAATTTAATTCATTATTAAATACTATTTGTAATCATCTTCTAAGAGACACTTTTTTTTTTGGTACCGGGGATCGAAGTCAGGACCTTGCACTTGCAAGGCAGGAGGCAGAACCACTGAGCTAAATCCCCAGCCCTAAAAAATACTTCTTGTTCATTAACTATTAAGAATAGTGTTGCTACTTTTAATTTGAATATTTTAACCCAAGGTACAGATCTTTCTTACTAAACTTTAAGTTGGATCATTTTTTTTAAAAAAGTACATTCTATTCTCTAGGGATTTGGGATTAGAACACTCGTGTACACAGATGTTATTTGAGCAAGATCCCTCTATTTTCCTTTTTAAAGGAAGATTGTAGCAAATTGTATTGGGTTTATTTGTTAGAGCATATGCCTAAGTCTTTATCTAATTGATTGTTTCTTGATTTAAAAAATCATTAGGGAATTTGGAATACAATACTAAACCAGCTACCACTTGAGACATTTCCTAGATTTGTTGATGTAATTATAGTAATTTAGTCTTTGAAGGAGTTTTAGGATCTTTGTTTTTTGGGGCGACATATTAACTACTTCATTTCTTTCATGTGGGATTTATTTATTTAGATGTGAGCTTTGCATGATACCTTAAGCATTATATGTATCCAGTAGTGGAATTTTTGAAGTCCTGGCAAAAACATAATGGATGTTTGTGAGGTAGTGGCTTAATATTACTTATTTCTCCAATCTTTGAAGCATAGATGATTCTCTAATGTATTTCTATAGACTGTTAAAATGTCTTTGCTTTTATTGTTTATATTTGGAAATTTAATTTCAGCCATTGTGTGTGAGAGACAGAGACAGAGAAACACACACACACACACACACACGCACACGCACACGCACACACGGACTGAATCCAGGACCTTTCATCTGTTAGGCAACTGTTGTACCCCTAAGCTGTATCCAGAGTCCTTTCACATTTTTTGAGATAAGATCTTGCTAAGTTGCCCAGGTTGGACTTGAACTGGGGATCTTCCTGCTTTAGTTTTCCAAATAACTGAGTTTATGGTTATGTGCCACTATGCCAAGCTAATTTCAACCTTTTTAAATACAAATGTTGGGAACTCATTTTACTGTCTTATATATGGCATATGCAGAGCACTTAGGAGAGTGCTTAGAACCTAGTAAACATTCAAAGTTTAGTAGCCATGATTATGGTGCTCATGGTAGTGGTACTGTGTGGTGATATTCATCTTAGCTGGTGACTTTCAATCAGTACTCTATTATTATACGTTTATATTATGTTATATATTATAAACAACACTGTGCTAAAGAACCATTAACAGTTCATTTGGTCAGAAATATTTGTTGAGAGCCTGTTATATGATAGACATTGCTTTAGTTGTTATAGAGATACAGTGGTGGAAAAGATGAAGTTTCTGCTCTCTGGAAGGAAACATAAATAGTGGCTAGTCATGGAAATAGTGGCATACAAGACATAAGGATCCTAAAGTGTGCTGTTAAGTACTACAAAACTCTCCTGGCTGCTGCCAGCCTAACAAAGCCTGGTGGTTCAGGCTTTCAGTCTTGGGAGCTACCCTAGTATCTTGCTGACTACCTCACTCCCACTCATGATGATGATGATGATGATGATGATGATGATGATGATGATGATTTTTGATAGGGGCTATCAAACTCGGGTCCTTGCACTTGCGTACCAGGCGGCAAAACCACTGAGCTAAATCCCCGGCCTCCCACTCTGATTATTAATTTTTAAAATTTATTTTAAGCCTACAGACCTTAACTTGGGCCTGGAGTGGGATTTTATGATAGATTCAGCTTAGGCCAGATGTATATTCCCATATTTGACGTTATGGGCATGAAGACATAGTTTCAGTTTTGATCCCAAACTGGGTCTTTTTTCCCTCTTGGAATTGTGGAATCAGTAACAAGACCAAGCACTGATTGAACAGCAGAGAATTTTATTTTTGGCCAAGAATTGGAGAAGTGGGTAGTAGACTTGCAAATCAACTTTCGTTGTCAGAAGGTTATAGATATAGGATAAAAGAAATGATGGGGGAGTGATAGGCAAATAAAGGGGAGAAATATCCATGTCTTTTCTGGGAATGAACAGAGAATTTTCTAGAATTTTGGTGCCACCTCTTTTCACTACCTTAATGGTTCTTTCTGATTCTTGTCGTGGCACTGGTGAATGTGACACGTAGTATAGATTGAGGTTGTCTGGAAGTTACTCTGGTAGCCATCTTAGTTCCAGCTACTCTTGACTGGCCCAGCTGTAGAGGAACTTTTATCCTATAGGTATCCTATCCTCACAGGTAAATAAGATTAGAGCCAGGTAAAAATTCAGCTATGTCACCTACGCAGTGCAGGATTCAGTAGAGTCACTTTAGCAATAGTGGAACAATCTGCAAATGTACAGCTTAGATCTGTAGTTGTGACATGAGAAATATATGTGCTCTTTGCCCCCAGTTCTTGACACAGAGCTCCTAAAACCCTTCTGATTTCCTGAGTGATAGGAGTGCTTTGGTATATTTTGTTCTCATAGTTTTGGTCTTTGACTCTGTTTCCTTATACAGAATTCTGAAGTCCCTGATTTTCTGAGTGATAGATAGAAGCGCTGTACTGAACAGGGTCCAAGGAGGTCTTCCTAAGAGGAAACCAGGATCTCAGCTCTTGCCTGTGGTGTAGGTCCATAGGCTCTTGTCACAGAAAAAGAATTCCAGGACATGTCAATGAGAAGCATAGGAGATTTATGTAGGTAGATTTGAAGAAGTACATACTCAGAAAATAGTGTGGGAGCTCAAGAGAGATGGATTGGGGTTTGGGATATATATGTATACTTGGAGATACTCTTTTAGATGGGTGAGTGACCTAATATGTTCTGCCTAAAAACATTCTTTGAACACTTTCAGTCTGTTTCTTCATCTTAAGGTCAGATTGCCGTCCTTTACCTTATCAGCTAGGTTAACTTATGGTCTTAACAGTGTCCTTAGGATTTTTGATGGGTCTGGAAAGAAGAAAGAAAAGCCTAGGGACACAAGTGTAGGGAGTAAAGATAGTACAAATATGAATAACCTTGCGTCTAACTTTGTGTCTTAAAGTTTCAGTTTTCTTAAAATTTTCTTATAATTTAGACATTAGGGTTTTTGTCTCCTTTCTACCTATCTTTATTTCTTCTACTTCAGTAATAATATTTTTAATTCTAATATTCCAACTGTTCATGAGCTCCTGGATAGCGTCAGAATGATAGCCGATCACCAGAAAGACTAAACCATGATTAGAAGCTTAGAACTTTCAACCCTACCCTTATTCGGTAGGGATAGAGATTGAGTTAATTAAAATTGATCAAGCCTATATGATGAAGCTTCCATAACCATTCCTAAACTATGGCTTTTGGAACTTTGGTGTCCCCAGAGCGGGTGAGGAAATTCTATGGAAACAGCCCCCCCCCCCCCCCCCGCATCTGTTTCATTTGGCTGTTCTCAGTTGTATCCATTATAATAAACTGGTAAATGTAAATGCCTTCCTGAGTTCTGTGAGCTATTCTAGCAAATTTTAAAATCTGGTAAGGAGGCCATGAGAACTTCTGATTTGTAATCAGGTGAGACAGAGGTTGTAGATAACTTGGAGACTTGCTACTTGTGATTATCATCTTAAGTGATGGCAGTCTTGAGCTCTTAACCTAGTCAGTCTGCACTAATTCTGTATATTTTGTGTCAGAATAGAGTTAAATTGTAGGATACCTAGTTGGTGTTCACAGAGAACTGGAAATTCGCTTGGTATGGACAAGGTCCTGAGTACAATCCATGGTGCCGAAGGGGAAAAAAAAAAAAAAAAAGAAAGAAAACCTACATATTAGACTCATTTGTGTATTGTGAATGTAGAAGAAAAAATAATATATTTTCCTTTGGTGTTTATTATGTCTTGACCTGTTTAGGATTCTGAAGTTACTGTGTCTTCATAAGTGAATTCCAAACTCAGATTTTCTTGATTTCTTTTTTTGTCTTTAGAGTCTTTTTTTTTTTTTTTTGTACTGGGAATTGAACTCAGGACCTTGCACCCACAAGGCAGGTGCCAGAACCACTTAGCTAAATCCCCGGCCCCATAGAGTCTTTTAAATACATCTTTTAAGTGTTTAAATTGATTGAGGTCAGTTATTCTTTCCTTTGCAACCTAGAACTAGCAAACTCTTGGAAATTATTATTTGGTAATCTTTAGTTAATATTTATTTCATTGGCTTATTCATGGGTATTTATAGAACCCTTACTTTTCCAAGTACTTAAGGACTTTGATAAAGAAGTTTTATATGCATATTTTAAAATCATGTTACTATGTGTGATTTAAAAGGCATATTCTTTGGAATGGAGCGCACGTGCCTGCACGCTCGTGCGCTCTCCCTCTCTTTCTCTCTCTCAGAATTTGTGGTCCTCAAAATGTTAATTAACCACACAAAATAAGCAGTTTAATGTTTTTTTCTTGAGGTAAAATTGGTCAGTGGCTGAAGGGAGGGAGCACAAGCAATGATAGTTATTTGGATATTATTATATTTAAATAGAAATTCAGAATCTGCAGATGAGCTTAAAGCCAAGGGCAGAACTTTGGATGTACGTGCAGTTAGTGTTTAATAATATTTTGCTGCTGATAGCAAGATGATTTTGAACCCTGTTAGATAAATTTTATTTATTGATATAATTTTATTGATTTAATTTTATTTATTGATTTTTGAGACAGTCTTACTGTGTAATTCAGGCTGGCCTTGAACTCACTATGTAGCTCAGGCTGGCCTCGAATTTACAGCAAATCCTTTGGCCTCAGCCTCTGGAGTGGTGGGATTACCATGCCATTATGCCTGGTTCCCTAAATTAATTTTAAAAATACATCTTTTAGGGGCCTGAGATTTAGCTCAGTGGTTCTGCCGCCTGCCCCACAAGTGCAAGAACCCGAGTTCTATCCCTGGTACCAAAAAAAAAAATCTTTTAGTTTAAATCTGTGGTAGTTTACAGCATTGTTTATACCTTGTGCCAAATCCCACTGTATTGTTCATATCTTGTGCCAAATATCATGCTGTTGTTTTAAATGTAATTGATGGCATTTAGAATCTTTAGATATATTTTTTAAAGGATTGCTGATTGAAAAAGTTTATAAATTTTGTTTTTGGTGTATTACTGTGAGAATCCCTTTTAGGGTGGGTTACAGCCTATTGATGAAAATTCACCATCTTTCTAAAGGCTATAAGTTTGGACCAAATACTCTGAAGGGTTTAAAGTAGCTCTGAGGAGATGTAGATTTATAAGCTGCAACTTAAAATGCCATGGCAAGTGCAAAGTTTTTCTTTTGTCCTAATTCCCTAGAGTAAAATCAAAGTGCACATATTTCAGATTAACTGAAATACTGCCCTTTAGGTATCTGTACCTGAAACGTAGTTTGGAATCACATATTTAAAGCTTCCGTTTCTGTTCAGTGGTTGGTATTGTTACACATTCTAAGTGGAAACCTTCATGGTAATAGATTTTGATTGAGAAGTTGTCAGTCATTGTAGCAGCCACATTAGACTACATTCATATTTAAATAGGAAAAGTGATCTGTTTAGAATTTTAAAAGTTGTTGCCATGGCAAAGTAAGTTGTTATCTCATCTTTTATCTTTGCCATTGGAGTGATTTGTCTGGCTGCTTATTCCCAGGAGTAGGAAGGATGAACTGTTCTGTTAGAAAGCTTTCATTAGGACAATGCTGAATGCTTCCTAATGGGATATAACAGACTACAGCTTTGTGAAACCTTCAGCTTTGGTTAGGTATACATAGAATTGATTCTTCTCAATTAAAAATAGGCAAGATAAAACTGCAACGTTTTTAAAGAAAAATATATGAACCTAATTTAACAGCATTTTTGACAGATTCAGTGAGCAGCATATCCATATTATATGCTATGAAAAGAATTTTATTTGAATGAGCCAGGCTTTCACTAAATTTCCTAGGCTGAACTCAAACTTGCATCCCTGCCTCAGCCTTCCAGAGTGCCATGCCTGTCTTAGATTCATGTAAAAGATAATTTTATTTTATATTAACTTTATTTTTATTGCATTGAATTTCTCTCTAGGAAGAATAATAACTCAGCTCTTGCCAGACTCATAACTATAGTAGATATTAACCCCAAATTGAAACTTAGTCTTTTTTTTTTTTAATTTGATTTTGTCATCAGACAGTATGGTGCTACTCGAGGGAATCTCCTTTTGTCTGCTTCTATAGTCAGCTTTATTTAAAATAAAGGTCTTCATTGGCAAATATTGTTTGCCATTTACCCTCAATTTGTATGGCTTTGACTATTGTACACCGAGCTATGTGCAATATGGGTAAGACTCATAGATGTGTTTAATTTGAGTATTTAGTATCATATTTGTTTGGCAGCTTTAAGACATACTACAGATTTGTAATGCTATATCTGATAATGCAACTATTATGATAATATTTACTGAGACAGAATTGTGATTTCTTGGTCATCTGAACATATGAAAACCATCTAAAAACATCAAAAACGTTTTGTATTAAAAATGAGTATATTAACTTAATACGTAAACAGCTTTTTAAATAGAAACGACTTTAACCTCAATCACTTCACAAGATAGGATCATACATCAATCAAGTCTTTCTGTTCTCTTATTTGATAATGTTTTATAACTAATTACTTGAGAGAGTTGAATATGGCTAAATGTTATTTTCTGTACAAGTATTCTACCACTGAGTTACATTCGCATCTCCACTATTTTCTGCTTTTGAAGAATGCTAAAATGTAGAGGTACGGAGAAGATAAAAAAATTTAAAGTAACTGAGGGAAAGCCCAGAGCATTGATTTTTTATGACATTAATACACATATAAATGCCAGTAAAAATCGTAGAGAACTCAAAATATTTGTAACTTTTTAGAGAATTTTAAGAATTTATCAATTATTATGTACCATGCTGATGTCTTTTTTATTGATAATGGTGGTATAGTTGCTGCTTTTAGTAGTGCTTTGCTGTATGGCAATATCTGGTTTTTCTTTGTGTCTATATTATTATTGCTTATCTCTTTTCTATTGTTAAGGGTAGAATAGTTGTTACTTTTAGTTAGTTTTTATGTATGTCATATCTAGTTTGTCTCAGGATCTTTATTACTATTGATTTCTATTAATAGTGGCATTGTTGTTGCTTTTAATTGGTTTTTTATTGTATATATCTGGTTCATCATTGTATCAACATTAGTGCAACTATTTTCTCCCCTCTTGAGTGGAGCCGAGGATCGAGCCCTTAAAAAGAAGGCTGGACACTAAAAATCCCTCAAATAAAAGTAGAAGAGTTATCCATCTCAACAGATACACAAAATATCAATATAGAAAGACAAGAAGTATGAAAAACTAAGGCAGCATGGCTCCTCTAAATTTCTATAATTCATCTGTAACCAAATGCAAAGATATCAAAGTGGATGAAATGCTAAAAAATTCAAAAGATTGATTTATAAAATGATTAATGACTTCAGAGAAGATACACATAAACACGTGAATGAATTAAGGAAGACCATGCCGGATATGTACATTCAATAAAGAGATAGATATTCTGAAGAAGAACCAAACAGAAGTCTTGGAAATGAAAAGCACAGTAAGTTAGATTTTTTTAAAAACTCAGTGTATAGCCTCATCAGTAGGGCCAAGCAGAAGACAGAGTTTCAAGACTTGAAGATAAAGCTGAGGAACTGTTAATGTGCAGACACTAAAAAACAAAGGGACGGGGACCAGAAATTATGAACAAAACATCTACAAACTCTAGGACATGGTTAAAAAAACAAACTTACAAATTTTTGGTGCAGAATACATAAGAGTGCTGAGGTTTACACTAATGACATAGAAATTTTAAAAGAAAGGTATAGATATTCAAGTACAGGAGGCATTTAGAACCCCAAATAGGCATGACTACAAAAGAACTTACCCATATCACATTATAGTTAAAATAGCAAGAATGTAGAATAAGAAAAGAAATTGAAAGCATCAAGGGAGAAATGCCAAGTCACTTATAGAGGCAGACCCATCAGAATAATTTCAGATTTATTTGCAGAAAGAAACCCTAAAGCCCAAGAGGGTGTGGAATGGTGTATTTCAAGCCCTGAAAGAAAATAGCTGCCAACCAGAATACTATATCCAGCCAAGATATCCTTCACAATAGAAAGAAGTAACAACCTTCAAAGATGAGCATAACCTAAGGAAATTCACGACTACTAAGCAAGCATTGCAGAAAATACAACCTGTTGAGAATTCAGAAAGAATCAAGCATGAGAAAATCAAAGTGACGAGGGTTAGTGCATATTTTTCCTGAATGTAAATAGTCTTACATACCTGTTTGGGGTTCTAAATGCCTCTCCAATTAAAAGACAGTTTAGCAGGAATTAATATGGGAAAATGCAAAAATGGAACAAAGTCTTTGTAAATAGGGAGGGGTGGAGGGTTTGAAGGGAGGGCAGGGGAAGGGGGAAAAATAACCAAGAGAGATTATGTAAAGGTGCAAATTTCCAATGATGAATGTCACTATATTGTATACCTAAAATGTACCAATAAAATTAAATTTTAAAAATAAAAGCAGTTTGGCAGATTGTGTTATAAAACAAGTTCCAACTCTTTGCTGCTTTTAGGAAACATACCGTACTAGCTAAAACGCAGACTGAAAGTGAAAATAAAAGTCTGGAAGAAAATATTTCACGCAAATGGAACCAGAAAGCAAGGTGAAACAAGACAAAGAAGGCCACTATATTAATAAAGGGAACAGTCCACTAAGAAGATATAGCAGTTGTAAAAACGTACATGCACTGAAGATTGGTACACTCAACTTTATGAAACAAACACTACTCAAAATTAAGGCAGACACAGTTCCCAGTACAATAACAATGGGTGACTTAAGTACTCCGCTCAACAATAGATAGGTCATCCATACAAAAAATCAGCAGAGACACATCTGAGTTAAACTACACCATACATCAAAAGGACTCAGTAGAGCCATTTCAGTACTATTAAAAATGAAAAGGGGGGGCTGGGGATTTAGCTCAGTGGTTTCGCCGCCTGCTGTGCAAGCGCAAGGACCAGAGTTCGATCCCAGGTACCAAAAAAATTAAAAGGGGAAAGTTAAAACAGACACCACTAAAGTCCAGAGGATTACTGGGGACTATTTAGAAACCTATATTCTAATACATTGCAGAATGTAGAAGAAATGGATAAATTTCTAGACACAAAACTTATCAAAACTGAACCACAAGAATTTTTAAAAATGCCAAACTGATCATTAGCAAATGATGAGATTGAAGCAGTAATAAAAAGTCTCCCAATAAAGAAAAGCCTAGGACCAGGTGGGTTCAGCAGCTGAATTTTATCAGGCCTTTCAAGAAGAACTAACATCAGTGCTCCTCAAACTACTTTATTAAATAGAAAGGGAAGGAATGCTTCCAAACTCCTTCTATGATGCCATCATCACTCTGATGCCAAAACTAGACAGACACCACAAAAAAGAAAACTAAAGACCAGTATCTTTGATGAACATAGATGCAAAAATCCTTAATAAAATACGTGCAAACTGATTTCAACAACACATTAAAAAGATCATACACCGTGACCAAGTTGGATTCATTCCAGGAATGCAGGAATGGTTCATACACAAATCAATAAATGTGTAATAAACCACATAAATAAAATCACATGACTGTTTCAACGCAGAAAAAGTCTTTGACAAAATTCAGTATCCCATCATGATTAAAGCCCTGCAGAAACTAGGTATTGAAGGATCATTCCTCAATATATGTAAAGGTCATATATGATGAACCCTCAGCCAACATCATTCTGATTGGGGGGAAAAATGAAAGTATATCTAAAGGAAATGAAGTCATTATAGGTATAGTATTTATAGTCTCATGTTTATTGCAGCACTGGTCATGTTAGCCAACTTATGGAATCATCCAAGGTGCCCATCAGCTGATAACTGGACAAAAAAAAATGGTATATATACATAAGGGAATATTACTCAGCTGCAAAGGGATTAAATCATATCATTTGTGCCAAAGTAGATGCATCTGGAGAATATCACATGAAGGTAAATAAGCCAGGCACAAAAAGACAAATACTGTATATTGTTAATCATTTATAGAAACTAAAAACTTGATCTCACTGAAGAGAGTAGAATACAAGTTGAGAACAGTAGGGGGAATGGGGAACAGAAAAAGGTTAGATAAGGGGCACCAAAAGTCAAAAGGAATTAATGCTATAGTCCACAACAATCTATGATAGTTTTCAAAATAACTGGAAAGAATACAAAGGGCCTCAGCACATAGAAATGATTAATATTTGAAGAAACAGATGTTATTTACCCATTCTATACAAGTATCAGAGTATCCTACTGTAACCCATTAACATATATAAATGTCAGTTAAAATAAAAACACAGTTGTATCTGTACTAGCCAGCTTTACTCTGAAACACAGAGACCAAAAATGAGAACTTTTATTAAAAAGGCAGTGTTCTATTTTTTAGGTCTAGAATCCTTTTTTTTTTTTTTTTTTATTGGTTTGTTTGTTTGGAGCTGTGATACTAGGGATTGAACCCATAGCTTCACTTTGAAACCAGTGAGAAATGTTTTCTTTTTTTTTTTAAATCCTCATGTCCATGTATGGTAACAAGTTAGATTTGTTTTATTTAAATAGACTAGCATTTAAATTATCAGATATATTGTGGTTGAATGTTTAATCTGTGGCAATAAATTTGGTATGTTGCAGAAGATCCAAACATTGAGGATATACATTCATTATAGTTGCTTTCTAATCAAATAATTAACTGTATAAGAGATGGAATTGGTTTTAACTGAGACTATAGTATATTGATATCAAGGGTCAAATGGATATAGGACTGAATCTCATTCCTTGTTGAGAACCCTTTCCCCTAAAAGATGAAATCTTTTAATTAGAAAATACTAATTTCAAAGATTGTTTTCCTTATAAATATCCTTATTTGCTTTGTTTAAAAGTTGTGGTAAGGTATACATAAGATAAAATTTACCACTTTTAGATTTACAGTCCTGTGACATTGAGTACATTCATATAGTTGTGTAACCATTGTCCCTTGTTTATCTCCAGAATTCACATATCTTCCCCTGCACACCTGTAATCCCAGCACGCTGAAGGCTGGGGCAGAAGGTTTGCGCCCAGCCTAGGCAATTTAACAATTTAGCAAGACCCTGTCTTAGAATAAAAAATACGGAAAAGGGCTAGGGCTGTAGTTCAGTTAAAGGCCCTAGGTTCAATCTCTAGTACTGACAAAGCGACAAAAACAACCCTTTTCTTTGCCTATTAAAACCGTTTTTCCCTCCTTTCAGTCCCTGCTAACCACTGTTCTCTGTCAGTATGAATTTGATTATCCAAGGACCTTATATAAGTGGAGTCATGCAGTATGTCCCTTTTTTTGACTTAGCGTAATTTCTTCAGGGTTCATTCATGTTGTAGCATATATCAGAATTTTACTCCTTTTTAAAGCTAAATAATACTGGATTGTATGTATATACTACATTTTGTATATCCATTCATCCAGTGTGTACTATTTCTTACCTTCTAAAAGTAGATGTCATAGATGAGAAATCTTAGGCCTACCACTGTTATTTAATTTTCTCCAAATCACAGTTATATATATGTTTTATATTTTAAAAAATATAGTTACCAAGAAGCTCAAGATAGTTTTCAGTAAGGCTTGGAAATGGATGTTTTAGTATCATTCTGTTTGCTCAGAATTACTAGCTGTGAAATGACCTAACTTGCCTGGTTTTTGAGATACCTGTCCTTAAATTCGTTTTGTCACTATAACATTTTCCAGGAGGAAGCTTTTCTTAAGAGTACCCCCATCACGTACACACATAAGAAATGAAAGAAAATGGAGATAAGATAATGAATTAGGGCTTAAATATGTAAAAATTCAATAAAAGCTAGGAAAACAAGAAATTAAAGATAGGCTAAGCTTTTTAAGATCTGTAACATTCTTTCTCCTTGAAAAGTTTGCTGGTATTCCTTTCCAGTCAATCCTGTCTCCCACTTGAACTGTACAGTATTCTGATTTCTATTTTTGCTTTTGTTTTCTGTGGTACTGGGATGGAACCCAGAACCTTGAATGTACTAGGCAAGCAGTCTATACTCAGCCACATCCCCAGCCCCTAACATTCGGATTTCTAGAACTGTAAGTTAGCGTTGCCTTTTCTTGAATTTCATACAAATGGTACCGTGTAGTATGTTACCTCCCTTTTTTTCCTTGACTCTTTAGGTTCAGCTTTTGAGATTTTTTTTGAGATTTCAGTTATGTTGGCATGTGTCAGTACTCAGTTCTTTTCATTGTATAACTATATCACAATTTATTTTTCTTGCTGGAAATTTGAACTTTTTTGCTCTTTTTTTTGGATATAGGGGATCAAACTCAGGTCCTTGTGCTTGCGCAGCAGGTGGCGAAACCACTGAGCTAAATCCCCGGCCCTTTTTTGGTCTTTTTTAAAAAAACTCCGTAAGTTTTTGTGAAAAAAGACACAGTCAGCTTTATCCTATTCTCTTACAGAATTTAAGTTTTATGTGAATTAAATGTTTAAAAGAAATATGTTGCACCTTGCCATTTTGTACAGATAGTAGTTTAATATTCAATTGTAAATATATTAAATTGTTTTAGCAATCATCCCATTAGCATTTGCAGGAAGTTGAAAACTGAAGACCTCAGTATACCAAATATTGTTAAGCTTTCATCTGTTTTACTTTTTAACTATTAGTATTCATGATTACGAATGAAATGTAGTATAGTTTTTTTGTTTTTGTTTTGTTTTGTTGTTTTCTCTTTTGTGTTGTGGTATATAGGTCCTTACTGAAATGTTCACTTAAAAGGATGGGGGGCTCCGCCCCTTTGCTTTATCTTTTAATCAATACCGTACATTGGCATTCTTGTTTATGTCAGTTCCTTTGTGTGTTTAATGTGAATTAGTTTAAGGTTTTAAATGAATTTGTAAAGCCACTCCTTATTTAACTGTGTTTACTTCATTGATCTTTAGATGAAAGTGTTAGAATTTGTTAACTTAAATCTATTTTGCACTCTAGCCCTTAGTATTTGTGACCAAATAATATTAGATGCTTAATGCATCTAAGCCTTTTACGGTATTTTGCTGCATGCTTATTCCCCCCACTACCTTAATTTACACAACTTAAAGTTGTTTACACAGGAAACCAAACATTTGAATTCATCTTACAAAGGCAGAAATTGACACCTGTTGTTTTTAGAAAATAACATAAATCATTCTTTGATAAAGCATCTTAAGACCTTTGCTTGGCATGTTGAGATGATCATTAACTATTTCTTGGTTTTATTTCTTCAAAAGATTAAAAAGAGCCACCTCTTGAACTTTCCATAATGGTCCTAATTTCTTACAATTAAGGATTATTTTCTCTGGTGTATTTGCTAAATATAATTTTACTTTCCTTTTAAATTTATTTTATTAAAAGTGATTTCATTAAGCATATGATTTAAGGTTTCCATCGTTTAGTCTTTGTCAGGGCTGAGTTATTAGTTCTAATAGGTTGATATTGCTATGCAGTTCTTCCCATCCTGGGCAACCCCCCTCCCCCATTTTGAGACAGGCTCTTGACTGTGTAGCCCATGCTGGCCTTGAACTCTTGATTACAGACATGTGCCTCCACACTTGTGGTAGCCATTCTTGTGATTCTATTACCCTTGGTAGACAAAATAATGCCTTTCCCCAAAATGCCTATATCCTAATCCCTGGAATTTGTGAATTCATGTGTTGTTACATGAGAGAAGGGTAATAATAGAAATAGCAGATGAGATTGAGTTTGATAATCAGCTATCTTTAAAATAGGGAGATAAATTTTGATTATCCATATGGGACCATATAATTATCTAGGATCCTTAAATTGTGGAAGAGGTCAGACTTTATTGGCCATTGTTGGCTTTGAAGATGGAGGAGAGGCATGAACTAAGGGGTACTGGCAACATTCTAAAAGTGGGAGAAGGCAAGAAAGTGAGTTTTTCACCAAGAGACTCTGGAAAGAGACAGTCCTTCTGACATCTTAATTTTAGCCCAGGAAGACCCATTTCAGTCTTCTCATCTCCCGAACTGTAAGGTAATAAATTTGTGTTGTTTTCAATCCCCAAGTGTATGGTAATTTCTTATATCAGCTGTAGAAATATAATACATCACCTAACTCGCATGACTTTTGCTGTCTTTTTTACCCTAGGCCTTGGTAGATAGTCTCTGTTCTGCCAGGTACTCTTTCTCCCTCTGACTTGGTAGGTACATTCCATAACCTCCCCTAATGGTTATTAGCATGACATTGGTCAAGGTTCTTAGTAGTAGACAAAAGTAGATCCACAGTAATTTTAACACAAAAGGAGTTTTAAAAGATCTTATAGCATAGGGAATCATTGGGAAGGCTAAGGGAGCAAATTAAGCTTCTGGAAAGGTTTCTCAGAATCCCACTGTGGAATTGGACAGCCTAAGGAGCAGCTATTTTTGCTCTGATCTGAAAGCCACAGAATCAGAGGGCTTCTAACCACAGCTTCCAAATCATTTTGGAGGTCTGGCTTCAGATTCATTATGCCTTTGCCATGACCCAATCTTACTCTGTTCCACATTGACCTAGACTGACTCTGCTGTTACCTTTCTGATCTTATTCCTGTTACTTTCTCTTCTCCATCCACTTTGGTCTAGGAATATTATCTTGCTAATTCTAAACCACATTCGGCATGCTTCTTCTGCAGGCATTTTATTGTTCTGTCTACCTGAAACCCTTTCTTTAGATAATCTGGATCAATTTCAATTCTTCTGTTAAATAATATTATTACAGTGATACCTATCCTGCTTATGTTGTTTAAAATTGCAGTGCTAACCCATCTGAGTACATTTAATTATCTTGGCTTTATTTTTCTTTTTAGTATTTATCATCTCTTAACATAGTAACAATTTATCCATTTTACTCAGTGCACTAGAGCAATTATTTTTATTTGTTGATGCATCTTCTAATGCCTAGCACGGTGATTGATAAAATGTGTATGCTCAGTAAAAATGTATTGAAGGAATGAGTATGTATTCCTGAAAGTGTAGAAAGACTAGGTGGCCCATCATGTCTTTTTAAAAAAATTTTTTGGTACCGAGGATCGAACTCAGGACCTTGTGCTTATGAGGCAGGCATGGTGCCACTGAGGTAAATCCCTAGCTCACCATCATGTCTTTTTTAATCTCTCGAGATTCTTTGGTTCTATATAAACTTCCATTCAGTGTGGCTTTAATAGCCTCTAGTTTCTAAATTAAATAATTATTTGTATAAAATATAAATAGCTATGCATATCTAAATCTTAAGTCAACAGGATGGGGTCAGTCCTTTACACACAGCTGTTCACAGGTATTGTATAAATTTTTCTGTTCATTTATGGTAGAATAGGATTTTATTTGACATGATTTGTCCTAAAATGTGATAGAAAAGTTAAACAAAAGATGCCTGTAATTTTGCTTTTTCAAATGGACCATGGCTCGATGCAGATATTCTTGAAAAAAACAAAAACAAAAACTATACTTGCTTTGGATTAAAATAAACAATACTAATGCTCTTTTCATGGTAGATGTATAAAATGAACTATTTTTTGTTCAAAGAGTGATCATCCAAATAGCAGATCAAAAAAAATAGAAACAGTTCCTTTTTTTTTTTTTTTTGATACTGGGGATTAAATCCAGGGCCTTTGCACTAAATTATATCCCCAGCCTCTTATTTTTATCTTTTTTGAGACAGGGTCTCACTAAGTTGCCGAGGCTGGGCTAAAATTTGTGATCCTCTTGCATTAATCTGGGATTACAGCCATGTACCACCATGCGTGGCAGTTTCTTACTCTTGTATCTATATTATGCTTAATATTTCAGAGATTAAGTATAGAAGGTAGTGAAAAAAATCAGTTTACAGTTTCTTAGTAACTCAGATTAAAGGTTTATGATTGCTAAATTAGAAGGTAATGGACAGAATTAGAGGGTTTTGTTTTTATACAGCTTTAAAAATGTATTCTCTATTTTCATGGATAATTGAGTTCCTTGGAAGAAATCCGTAATTGCCTCTCTCTTAGTTCCTTAAATTCTTTTTCCTCTATGCCCTTTATGTATACAGTGGTTGAAGGCTGCTTTGTCAAACTGTTTTCCTAAATGTTACTTGCCCTGTAAATGATGTTATCTGTGTAAGCCAGGAGAATTCTTGATATCAAACAGTTTTATTCCCAATCTTCCTAAACTACCACATGCACCAAGTAATTAAGCATTTTCCAAGACCAGGAGCTATTTATTTCACATAATAGATAAAGGAGGAACATCACCTGTTCTTCCTCTTGTTCCCATTTTCAAGGCTAGGTAATATTAACCTCAAGATTGTTTTGTTCATAAATGTGACTAATAGTATATATATTGTGAAGAGGGTTTGGATCACAGTTTGACTGCACCGAATATCTATCAAGGCTTCTCTGAGGGGCCAGAATGAGTCTCAGGCATTCATACAGTAAATATTCAAAAGTAATAGTCTTACTTTATATCACTTGAATCAGCATAGTGACCTTACTCTCCTAACTTCATTTTCCCAAGTAGGCATTTTCAAGCAGAATTTTGAAACAGTCTATGGTACAGATGTTCTTCACATTTATATCTAAATATGCCTACTTGCACCTGAATATACTCTTTCCTCCCCCTTTTTATTTTGGTACCGGGGATCGAACTTGGGACCTTTTGCTTGCGAGGCAGGCGGCAGAACCGCTGAGCTAAATCCCTGGCCCCTTGTACTGAATCTTAATATAGCACTTAAGATATACTTGTATATACATGTATCTGTTGTATAAGTAATCCATTAGCTCAGTGTACAAGAGAAGCGCTTAGCCAACCACACACAACCACTTACTCGAAATTTATAGCATTGTTCTTGCCCCTGTTACTAATGCCTACCACCTCTTTTTGTCTTTTTGAGTCTGTGGACACTGGGTCATCATTTATTTTTCTCTTATATGTCTTTAGATTTCCAGGATGAGAGAGACTTACCTCCTCTCCCATGGTTAGTCAAATAAGGGTTGTCACATGCTCATATCAGTTCTGTTTACAGTGGGGCTGAAGATCTAAGAGGAGACTGTATACTTTTTAAAAATTTATTAGTACATATATGTAATGTGTACATTCCTTGTGTGGAGTTGGAACATGTACATAGCACATCTTAATTCCCTTTTTCATCCCCTTTCCTTCCCCTCCATCTTTCTCATGATTCCCCTTCCATTTGAGAAAGTTCTTTTATTTTGTTCTTATAATTTAGGTTTCTCATATAAGAGAAACCATGTGAGATTTATGCTTGTACATGTCTCAAGGTTCATCCGTTTTCTACAAATGACTCATGTTTTTCTTTATGGCAGAGTAGTATTCTATTGTGTGTAAATACCACATTTTCTTTATCCATTCATCTGTTATCCAAGTATCTTGGAAGGCTGCTTCCAAAATGCAGGATCATATCAAATAAAAAAACTTCTGCACAGCAAAAGAAACAACCAATAGAGTGAAAAGACAACCTACAAAATGGCAAAAAGGAATTTTTTGTCACCTGTTCCTCAGACAGAAGACTAATATCTACACCAGAGGGAAACCTATGGCACGCTTGCCACAGCAGGCTCCCGGAGCCCTCTCTGGTTGGCGCACAAGCCAGCTCAGCCCAGCCAAGGTTTGACACATTATCAGCATGCATACAGCAGCAGAAATCACATTAATTGTGACAAAGCTCACCAAATGCAAATTTTTACCTTTCAGTAAAAAGCTGTTTGTATTATTGAAAGCTCTGATGTATTTTTCTTTTAAGACAAAAGATTTTAATATATAAGTTGTTTTTTTCTAAACTAAAACTTCAGTATTCAGGTTTAATTGCAGTGTTGGTGCTTTGTGATAAATGGGTTTTGAGTCACAGTTTTAGCACTTCTCTATAAAAGTTTTGCCATCAGAGATCTAGAATCTATAAAGAACTCAAGAAAATTAGACCCCTCAAAGTAAAGACTCAATCAAAAAATGGGCAAATAAAATGAATAGACACTTCACAGAAGTACAAATGGCCAATAAATACATGAAGAAATACTCAACATGGCTGTTAGAGACGTGCAAATTAAAATAACACTGAGATTCCATCTTACACAACAAAGAACGACCATCATCAAGAAATCAAATACTGGATAGGCTGAGGGGATAGGGGGAACCCTTCTCCCTTGTTGGTGGGAATATAAACTAGTACTGACACCACTTTGGAAATCAATATGGAGATTCCTCAAAAAACTAAAACTAGAAATTACACTTGACCTAGCTATTCCTATTCTAGGTATCTTCCCCAAAGAGTTACAGATGTATTAGAGATACATGCATGCCCGTGTTTATTTATAGCAGTACAATTCATACCAGCTAAATCTTGGAAGAAGCACACCATTTAAGGTCACATCAAGATGATGAAAAGTAAAAGTAAGATTTAAAAACTAATTCTTTTTTATTTTATGACTGTGATTAGATACAAATATGTTAGGGATGGTACAGGCTTCTTTCTCCATTACCTTCTCCTGTGGGAGGGAAGAGGAAATTGCAGGACAACTACAAGAAAGTGTTTCAGAATGCCAGAAAAAAAATGCTAACAGATCTCAGTAAGTATAGACTCTGCTCTTCTCTGTGTGATATATCTTCTAACAGTAGAGTTCTGTATTTCCTTACCTACGAACCTCTTTGTACTATCTTCTTAAAAAAAAAAGCTGGGTGTGGTAGACATCCCTATAATCCCAGCACTGGGAAGACTGAGGCAGGAGGATCGCCATGTGTTCAAGGCCAGCCTGAACTACACAGCGAGACCCTGTCACAAAAACGAAACCCTTAAAAACAATCTTACTCATTTTGCTACACCTTTGATTTTGTTCCATCTTTTTTTAATCCTTTTTGTCCCCCATCTCACTTTTCCCAGATATGAATTGCATTCTTGCTTTGTGCTTTCATATAACCAGTAGTTTGATAGTTCTCTTGGGGTGGAAGATTTGGGATGAGAAAAGTATAGATCCATTGTCTAAAAGACATTTGCAATTTAATTTTTTTGTGTCATAAATATATTTTACCTCTCATTCACATTAACAAATATTAGGAAACTGTATAAGATAATGTCAGTCTTCCCTTTTTTCAGAAAGATTTTGCCTCTGCATATAGTGGGCCTGATAGAGGCTGCACATGGGAACTTGCTTCAGTGATAATGGAAATTAAAGTCTGGCATGGTGGTGCACACTTGTAATTCTACCACTTTGAGAGGCTGAGGTAGGAGGATTGCAAATTTGAGCCAAGCCTGGGCAATTTATTGACTTAGACCCTGTCTCAAAATACTAGAGACTAGAGATCTAGCTCAGTGCAAAGGTCCTGAGTTTGTTCCCTAGTACTACACGCAAGTGGACACACACGAAAGAATGGCACCAATTTACAGGCAAAAAGCTTTACTTGAGAAAATGGAAAGGTGCTTCAGCTTGCAGAGAAGGAAAGCTGAAGGGGCAGCACAGATCTGAGGTGATCAGACTGGCCCTTTAACAACAGAGCAGGAGGTGACCAGCTTTTAAAGGTGTAGCAATGGCGTGGGGTCTGGTAATTTTTTATTGGGCCATGAGTGTGATATATTTTGTGACTTCTTCCTTGTGTTTTTTGGTGTTTTTTTTTTTTCTTCCTTGTGTTTTAAGGGATTTTTCTCCCTATGTAGGACATGGATTGGCACCCATTCTTGCCCCCTTCCCCGATTTTGCTGTTACAGTACTCCTGGTTCTTACCGCAGAGTAGGGAGGTAAGACGAGGACACATTCAGTTCCTTGTTGGTAAAGGATGATGGGGAAAAGACATGTTTTCCCCTGTAGTCGGTGGCAGGTCAGAGATTAAGGAGAATCTGTCTCTTGTCCCCATGAGGGTCGCCATCCTATTTTAGGCCTGTCTTTCCTATTAAAGCTCAGTGTGTACGCATGTCAAGTAAAATCCATGTTAACAGTTAAAATTTATTACATCATATAAAGAGTTTATACTTAAAGTTAAACATGATAAGTTTAAATCCCAAGTATGTCACCTTCTTTGGATAGAGGTTTAAATTTTCAGGATTCTGTTTTCTTATCTGCAAAATGGAGATAATTTTAACAGGATCAAGGCCAGACTGATTGGCCTGACTGACTGGATTTGGTTGTCTGCTGATATTGGGAATAAGAGACAAATAATATAAAAAGAAAAGTAAATTTAATTTGATGAAACGGGAAAGACAGCTAATCTGCTTTCCTGGAATCCATGGAAGTGTGACAGTTCTTAGAGGGGAGAACAACCCCAAGGAGTACACACGTCTGGATTCAGCAGGCTCTGGCCCTGCCAGCCAGCCCAGAGAGGCGCACCCATTCTGCATTCTGTCCTCTGTGCCAGCTGCCAGGGCTTTGGGGAGCAGTTTTGACTTCCGTTCTTGACATGAGATGATTGCCTGTAGGGAGCTGCGATGTACTGATCACTTACAAAAAGGAGCAGGGCAGTGACTGGAACTGAGAAAGCAGCACAAGGCTTTGAAAAGTTTAATTTTAAGGGAAGTCTGTCACAGACGTGTCTCATCAAGTTGTTGTATGAATTAAATGAGAAAATACAAAAATAGCTGGCATATTTTGGCTCTTAGATACATTCATGTATTAATAAAAGAGGGATAAACTATATCCAAAATACCCTTAAGACAGAAGACTTTAGTAACCAGATGATTAAATATACTTTGACCCTTAAAGATTAGGTTTTAATTATCTGGGAGACTTTTTTTTTTTTTTTGGTACTGGGGATCGAACTCACGACCTTGTGCTTGCTTGGCAGGTGGTGGCATCACTAAACGAAATCCCCAGCGCTGGAAGACTTTTTTTTTTATCTTGAGCATCTGATACTTTTGACGGTTCAGGTTATTTGGAGTTTTGTAATGCCTTAATTTTCTGATCCTTATGTGTACTGTGCAGAGAAGGAAGAAACACTCTTCTTTTTACCCAGCTCAGGTTCATTAGCTTGGGTCCCTTAAAAGACAGATTAGCAAAGCATATGAATTTATTTAATATAAATTTTACTTGACACGGAAGCTTTCATAAAGACATTAAGTGGCTGTGGTAGCACATTCCTGTAATCCCAGCACTCTGGGAGGCTGAGGCAGGAGGATCTCCAGTTTGAGCTCAGCCTGAACAGCTAAGTAACTTAGCAAGACCTTGTCTCAAAAAATTAAAAAGGGAGGCTGGGAAATGTAGCTCAGTGCAAAGGCCCTAGGTTCAAACTCCAATCAGGGGAGACAGGCTGAGTGTTTTTATGGTAGGTTTGATCAAGTGAGTGGAAGGTTGTGGAAGAGTGTCATAGTGTTGCTGGTTAAAGGCCAAATCTACGCCAGGGGTCTGGATCCATTCACCTGCCTTCTATCAAGAGTACCGGAAGGCTTAGTGTGGTGGCAGTACCTATAATCCCAGCCTTCTGGGAGGCTGAGGCAGGAGGAGCCCCCAAAATTCAAGCCCAGCCTGGGCAATTTAGGGACTTAGACTGTGTCTCAAAATTTTAAAAAGGGCAGGAATTGTAACTTGTTGAGAAGGCTCTGTATTCAATCCCCAGTCCCCCAAGACACCATCAACAATAACAAAAAAGCCCATAAAAATGGAAAAATGAGTTTATTTACAATTTGGCCAAATTAGGAGGGCAGCTAACACCCCCTCCCCTACAGATGTGCTTCAGTTTGAGCAGAGTAGAGCAAAGCCTGGCAATATGCATGTGTAAATTTAACCAGGCTCTTGCCCCCCAGAAGGACCCAGGAAATGTTGAGTTCTCCTTAGTGCTTGGGCTAGGGTGTGGTGGTTTTGGGGTGTCAGGAGGGGAAAGCTACAGAAACAGCTTAGGGTTTTCTTTAAACCCTAATTAAGATTCACTGTAACATCTTGGTTATGACTGGATAAAGAAAAAGTAAAGCTGAGTGGAATAAACTGCAGGCAGTTAGCAAGGCCTGTTGGTTCAGAGCCCTCTGGTCATTGCTGTGTCGATGGACATAATTATGCTCCTTTCTGCCAGTTCAGGGAGAGTTCTCTCTCAAGAGTCTTAGGACAGTGACCTGGGAAAGTCAGAAAACTACTGTAGCTGCTGCTAGGAAGTTCTTCAGCTTAAATATTCTGTACACCAGGTCCTGTATTCAACTGGCTTTCAACGTCAAAAGTGTTACCCTTTTGTAATTTATGCAGCACACCAAGAAATCCACAAACCAACAAGAGGACTTGGAGAATGGGTACCCCTTTTCTGTAGCACATACTTATTTAGCTCTTATATCCAGATTATTCCCCTTTGTAAAAATATGGCAGGGTTTTTTTTTTGAGGGGGGTGCACCCACTTACGTCTGGTGAAATGTGCTACTATAAAATATTTCTGTCTTAACAGTACTTTAAAAATATTATATTGATACTTAACAATTTATAAATATGTTGTTCTAAGTTATGTTAAATGAGATCCCCATTCCCATTTCTGTGCAAATTACATTACCTATGAAACATCATTTCACATTTACATAAATTCAGATTCATCAGATTATACCAAGAGAAAACTTAATCACCTCACAATTGTGTAATCAATTCAATATGATTGCATTTTTCTCCTGAGGCAGTTTGGTAAACTGATGTTTGTATGGATAGATGGCTCCCCAGGTAATGCAGTTCTGTACATTTTGTTTTGCAGTGTTCTTCAGTGGGTATATGTGTGTGATGTGTATAGAAATTCAATGAAATTTCTCTTAACTTCGTTCAACAAAATTCCCTTGCAGGCACCTGGTTTACTAGAGCCCATAGTGGAAACAGCTCCTCGTTCACTGTTGACTTAATTCCAGAATAGAGAAGCACATGTGTAAAGTGAGATTGAAATTTGCAACACAAGGATGCTACCCTCTCCTTTGCGGATTCAATTTAAGAAAAAAATTAATAGTGATGATTTCTGAAAGAAGATGTAAAAGTATAATTTAATCTTTAACAGTGAAATGTGAGAGGAGGGTTAAACTTAAGGCTGGTTTAGGCTCTTTTTGCAGAATGGAAGCTGTATTGTTTCTTAAAGGATAGTAAACTGAAATAATATATGCTTTTTACTATCCAGTCTGATTAGTAGTACTTTGACCATGTATTTTCACAAAAACAAAATACATACTGTTGCAAAATAATAAAAGTTTTCTGGAATTCAGTTAAGAGTGTAAATATTTCAAACTTGAAATGTAGTGGTGAGGTCAGGGGAAGCCTGTCCCTCGGGGTTGTCCTTCCAGGATGTCAGGAAGATTGAAGCTGTAAAATGACTGAGCTAGAGATCCATCCCCAGTCCTAGCACCATTCTTGAACGTAGTAGAGGATGACCAAAATTAATAAATTCCAACTTGATAAAGTGTCAGTGGTGGCATATATCTGTAATTGCAGTCACTTAGGCTGAGTCAGGAGGATCTTCAGTTTGAGACCATCTTTTGACCTCCTCTCAAAAAAAAAGTGTAGGAAGTTTTCCTCCATTTCCCAACTCTTGTCATTTTGTCTTTGCTCTTTGATGTGAAAGAGTTCAAATCTATATGGTTATTTAACTATTGGATTTCTTGTTTCTCAGTTGGCTTTTCCTGGGTGTGCCGAGCAGGCTCTGCATTGTGGCACTTGAAGTGCCCACAGGAAGCAAGCCCTCTAGCCAACAAGAGACTGCTGTGGAGAAGAGGGCTAGTTCTGGCAAAGATAGTCACTTCTGTAGTCATCGGCTAACCATGTGAACTTCTGCTCTTACTGTTCCCTGTTGAAGGAAAAGGTTGTCCTTGTGATACAAATAGCAGGAATTAAATAGTTTGTCTGAGAAGTGCCCCAGTATCCTACTCTGGGACAGCAGGTGGGAGAGAGCGCTCAGAATCAAAGGGTATCTGGTATCAAGAACCAAAACTCATGTTGTTACAAAGACAGTGGACTGTTGTGTGACAGAAGAGGCCACACTCTTGATAGGTTTTCTGAGCCCCCTAAAATTGATCCAACAGTACAGAGTGGTTTTATTAATACTGTGCATTTGATTGAGGATCATACTGTGTTGTCTTGGGTAGACCTTGGCCTATAATTCAGTCTCAGCCCACAGTGAACTGTGTGGTACCTGGTTTGGAACTGGCCTTCATTAATCTGCTAGGCATTATCACCACACCTGGTTCTTGGCAGCAGGCGGATGTCTGGTCATCCTTACCAGGATTCTTTTAGCTCCTTGGTCCACAGCTGCCAGGAAAAGAAACAGATTCATGGGGAAAGGTACCGATGTTAAAAGAAAAAGTCACTTATCCTCCTATTATCCATTGGAGTTGGTTTACTCTCCTGAGGTGAAATGAGCGGGGCCATTGATGCCCATGGTTCTCAAGGGATGAAAACTGGAAAGAGCAGTTCTCACTCGGTCTTGTTTCTTCTTTATCTGCAGAACCTAACATGGAGTCTGCTATGTCACACCTATTTCATAAATCACATAAATGAATAAATGAATGAATGACATTGGAAGTTGTTAACCAGTTTGTTCCTTTATGGTCAAGAACCCTACAAGAAAAGCCCTGCAAGGAACTTGACACCTTAACCAGGGAATAGTTTATCCCTGAGTGAAAACATGAGCTAAGGCTAATCACCTCTCTCCGAAGTCAGTTGTTTCAGACCGCCAGCTGGAATTCCTAGCTTTGTAGGTAGTGAAATGGTTTAGGAGGCAGGAACTCAGGGGGAAAGAGGGGGGATGGCCTTAAGGGCTTGGTGTAAAAAAATAAATACCTTCTAATTTTGGCCCCTGAGCAAAGAAGGTTCGAAAACTCTTTTGAGGAGTGAATAGCTTCCCTTGAAACTCTACCTTGTAGTTTAAATCAGCTCTAGAGGGATTCCAGTGTCAGTCTGAGCCGAGTACTCTTTTAAAGCCAATGATACGCATATTTTGGATCTTCCCCACCTTGTTCCAGCCGTGGGCTCTGATGATGGAAAGCCCACCCTCACTAATCTGTCCTCAAGTAGGGTGTGGGGTGTTCTGGTGCTGTGTGACCCTCTGTATTGAACAGCTACCAAGAGTATAATTACTCCCGTGAGCCTCTGCTGTCTATCCCAGTTCCCCTACTCCTTGTAAAGCATCAGCCAGGCCCTTAGGGTCCAACTTCATCTCTGGGACATGGAGGCCACAAGTCAGAGATAAGAGTCTGACAAATAGCAGACCCCAGTTATTAGGGTTTGGCACAAGGGTGGCTCCTCCAGGCCCCTGATTCGGGTACCCCTCAGGAAGAATTTCTTAGTATCAGAAAAAGGTGAAAGGGAGCCCAGATCTGTTCCCCAAATTAGAAACTAGATCCATGAAATCTTAAGAACAGAGGTTTTTGGGTGCATAAAAGGTGCGCAGTGTAGGAAAGAGACCTGCAGCTTGTGAGTTACCTCAAAAGGTTTTGGCTGAGTATGGATAGCACCCACCATGGGCAGCAATTTCACATGGGCTTATGAGAGAATGTAGTGGTGAGGTCAGGTTGTCCCTCCAGGATGTCAGGAAGATTGAAGCTATAAAATGACTGAGCTAGTAAGAGAGCCAACCCCAGTCCTAGGACCATTCTCGAACGTAGTAGAGGATGACCAAAGTTAGTTTCTTTTCATATAGCTCTTCCTGGGCAACATAAAGATGACATGAAGAGTAATAAAGGGAATTAGATAGGATTGAGGTGTTAGAAATTGTAAATTTGCCTAGAGAGAAAATGAAAAGGCTTTGGAGAATATAGTAGCAGGATGACAGTCATGTTTATTGATTTATTATTTTCCTTTAATATCTATTGGATCAATTATACTCCATCAATAACTGCTAGAAAATTCTAGGTATACAATACTAAACAGGATAGACAAACTTGTTGCTTCATTGGAGCTTACGTTCTGTTCAGGGATAGGAAAATAAGTAAACAAAACAGTGCCATAGAGTGATAGTACTCTGAAGGAAACAGTAGAGAGTAGAGTGATAAAAGGGTGATGTGGGGAGCTATTTTAGATTCAGTGTACAGGGAATGTCACTGAAAAGGTGATCATTAAGGTGATGACATAACAGTGGTGTTAGGCTTCCTAAAGTGGTAAGCTAAATCACTCAGATCAGCTTTTTCACAGAAATTAGTGAAATATGCTGGATTAAGTACGTTGAAAACACTCACATATCGAAAAAATGGCCACTTTATACATGACAGCCTATAACCAGATAGGGACTAAAGAGGGCTGGCTTAATGCTAAATAAACCAGGAAAACAAAATGGAAAGAGATTTTTAAAAGTAACAGAAGTATGTCCGTATACTGTCTTTCATACATACTTGCATCAAGGTTTATATAAGGCAGGCAGACTGGAGATGATCCCATCTGCAGTATCCTCTCTGAAGCAAATGTTTGACCTCAGTGAACTCCTACAAATACATTTTCAAGTAAACGAAGGTAATAGTGCGTATGAAGAAACAGACAGCTGAACCAGAGTCAGCAAGAATAAACAGATGCAGAGTCAGAACTCCACAGATTTCAGATACTGAAATTATTAGACACAGGTTTAAAATAACTGTGTTTATGAATTATGAAACACATAAAAATATCTACAAGGAAATCATAAAGAGTAGCAGATTGAGGAACCAGACAAAATTTTTAGAAATGAAAACCACAGTAACTGAAATTGAATGAATCTTCTGGTTCTGCCTGTGTTGAATAGATTGTGTCAAATGAGTCCTGCTACTAAAACAGATTATAAAAGTTGGGCCATATATATATATATATATATATATATATATATATATATATATATATATATATGTAAATATATCAAACAGCTCTGTGAAGAATTTGGAGAGTCACCAGTGTAAGCTGAAGTTGGTGGGCTATGATTCTTTAGAAAAGAGATGCTCATAAAGTGATCTCTGTGTTCATTTTGGCTTTTTCCTTTAAGGAATTTTCCAATGTTCAGTGCTGGATAAAGCTGAAGTAGTAAGATGTAGTTTTATGTGGTTAAGGATTCCAGAGAGGATATGAACTAAGGCCAACTCCTAAAGGAGGGAGAACTACAAGGAATTGAATATTCTGCACCTAGCACTGCATGTAAATTCTCCCTCAAGTGTGATAGAACCGAAGGCCCAGAGGAAATTCCAGCAACCTTGGGAGATACAGATTAGAGTTGAAATCTATTGAAAACTAGTAAGTGGCACACTGAAGCCATTATCTAAAAAGTATATACCTCTAGGATATATTCACTCATGTATAACTATTTTGTTCATAAGCTCTAAAGATGAAAGGGAGTCTGTTTAAAGAAATTCAGTAATAGGAATATACTAGTACTGTGATCTTTTTTTGAACTATATGGAGGAGTTAGGCAGTATCTCAAAGACAAATGTTGTATGAGGTTTTAGAGATTAAACTACGAAAGTAAATACACTGTACGTCCATTATCAGTTGAAGGAATGTATGATCCTTACTAACTTTTCCTTTCTTTACTAGAAATTGAACCTGGGACTTTGTAGATGCCAGGCAACTGCTAGGCGAGTGCTTTAACATTGAGCTACATTCCGTAGCCTAACTTCTCATTTGTTGTACCAAATTGGCACAGGAAGTAAGAACACAGAGCTCAAGGTATCCTTTTGTTGGTCTATACATAATTCTTTAAGTCATCTTTGTGCTTTTATCTTGCTAAAGATTTTCTATATATCTTTGCTTTCATGTACAACTGACTTAAATGGTACAGGAAATTTAATGTAAGTACTAAAATGTCCCCAGGATTGACCAGTACAGTTAATGCATGACCAAGTGTATTCAGGATCCACGGGAACATAACAGCACTCAGGAGCAGCTTCTTTATAGGTCAATGAATTTTCTTTAGAACTATTGCTGAGAATTATTTTTAATGTACTCTTTCAAGTATGCTTGTCTAAGTCAATAAGTCCGTTGCTCTAGTAAGTTTCCAGGCAATAAATAAAGCAAAACACTAAACAAATTGTTGTCTCAAGTGACATAATGTCTCTGTATTCTTTATTGTTCACAGTAGTTTTACTACAAAAGCACAAGTCATTCCTGTTCTCTTAATATGAATTATTAATTTTAAGTTTTAATAAGATGATTTTACAAGATTTCAAGATCTTGAATTTCCTTGGGTTTCTTTTTCCATACATGTATACATACATACACATTTAATAGAATTTTTAAAAAAATGTTAAGGCCCTCTCAATCAAAATTTATCTTTATTTTTGCCATATTTATAACATCTATTGAATTTTTCAGTGAAATTCACAAAATGTAATACTTCGCCACTTTTTAAAAATCTGATTTCAAGGCCTCTTCTCAGACATTCATCCAAGGAAAACCTTGCTACTTAAACTGGTCTATGGACTAGCATTCTATGCCTATTACTTCTGAGATTATTAGAAAGCAGAGTCTTGGGACCCACCCAAGACTGGCCCATAATTTACATTTTAATAAACTCAAGTGATTCATAGACATATTAAAATTTGTGAGCATTGATCTAAATCTCTAAAAGCTTGTTTCCTGGTGCTTATATTTAATCTGCTATCTCTTAAAGGGAAAGAGCTCTATGCTTTAGAAAATATGCAGCACACAATAAAAGATGAAGCTATTTTTAAAGCTTTTATGGAATGCTTGTACTTTTTAGAAAATATCTATTTCTTTTTCATTGGTCTTAACTATGTCAGTTATACAATTTTCCATTCTTTTGCTTTATCTAATCTAGTTTTATATACTTACCTCTGAACTCTTTGCTGTAGTTTTTGGCATTTCATCATGCCCCATGTAGAATATATCATCATTCTTTTCAAAACTAACTCCCCCACATCTTTATGTTAATCATGTTTTATGCTTGGGAAAGTCTCATTCTCCAAGAGCCTTTTAAAAATCTTACAGCATTCTAGCATATAGTGGTTTCCCTCTTACTTCACTCTTGTAACACTTTTTATATCTTCTACATGACATGGCAGTGGAATTCACATCTTTATTTTTACTACTATATCTACTTCTACTTCTAATAGTTTTTGACAGTAAAAAATATATTTTTGGAATGAATGAAATTTTAAAAATTAAAATATTCATGAATTTGAAAATAGTTATAGCAAGTATATACCATCTTGTAGTTTAATCATAAACTAATTTTTACTTTTCTGTTTTACAGTTAATGTATTTTCCATATGGTAATAGTAGCTAACTTTTAATAAATTTTAACTCATTAAAAATCAAAAGCTTAAATGAAAACCCCAACCATAGAACAGTTTTAATAAAGCAAATAATCAGTTTTCTCACTGTTAGATACATAAGAAATGGAATTAACATTTACATTTGATAGTTTAACATCACATATACAGGTAGTTCTTTCTTAAGACTGCATTAGATCACACAAATGTAAGCTAATGAATACTAATTTTTTTAAAAACTCACAGTTTTAGAACTGAAGAATGTTAATCCTCTATTTCATAGTAACAAACTGAGACAGCAGTTAAATACAAAATAAAGTTTAAGAGTTTGTTGTAATAGATTGTTGGGGACTTTTAACATTGTATACTTAAAAGATTGTAAGTTTGCTAAATTTTACTTTGTTTTCTACTATATTTTTCTTTACAAGGCATAACAAACATTTTACCTTCTATAGTTTTTCTATGCTTAGTTATATACCACAGTGGGAATGTACTCTTTTGCACTTGGGAAAGTACTATCTTGTTTCCTGAACTGTTAAGTGCTGCAAAAATTTTAACAGATTTACCCACTGTTTCTGTTGAAAAGTAGCCAAACTCCTGTCATTTTAAAGATATTTAAGATACCAGTCACTAGAATCTAAATTACTGTCTGCAGCATTAGTTTCTGAGGTTTGTTTACTTGTGTAAAGTATATCTTAAGTACATCTTAAGAAGCCTCATCTTAAATCTGAGGGAAAACTTGTGTTTATTCAGATGAATATAACCTAATGATCATACTATATTACTTTGGGGAATGGAAAATATAGATGAAATGTTAAGAGCTAAAATATTTAAAAATAACAAGTGCTAAAAGTATTTGGTGGGGACAGTCAGGAGAAGAGGTGCTATATGCAAATACTTTTGGATTTGCTATATACAACAATCTTCATAAGCCATTGTTTATCTTTTTTATCTAAGGTCCTGTCCTCAAAATATACATAGCTGATGTGGTACACACCTGTAATCCCAGCACTTGGGACGTTGTGGCAGGAGGATAGCTTAAGCTACATAGTGAGTTCAAGGCCAGCCTGAATTATATAGTGAGACCCTGTATCAAAAAACCAAACCAGGTCCGGGGATTTAGCTCAGTGGTTTCGCTGCTGCTGCTGCTGCTGCTGCTGCTGCTGCTGCGCAAGTGCAAGGACCCGAGTTCGATCCCTGGTACCAAAAAACCCCCCACAAAAAACCAAACCAAAACAAAAAAAACCCAAACCAAATACAACAAACAAAATATACACATGTAATCTCTGGTTTAATTTTTGTTAATATTGTGAAATTTAAATCTTTTACAAATTTCCTTTGGGGGGAAGTCTGTTTTAGTAGTAGTTTTCTAAATGTTCCTTGCTTTGTCTTTTGCTATATGGGTTTGTTGCAAAGGAAAAAATTTGAAATTTAATTCACTATAACTGCAAATGTTTATTTTTAAATAGTTTTTTTTGAAAATCCAAAACAGTTTTGCTCTGAAAATTGAGAGAAAGTCTTTTGGAACTATAGAGCTCAGAATTAACTTTAAAAATAAAGTAATTTTAAAAGGCTGTTTAAGAAAAAGCTTTTATTGTGGCATCAATTCCTATTAATTTTTAGTAACATTTGCTTCTAAATCTTTTGGTAGGTGAAAACTTACGTAGCTACTCTTTAGACTCTGGAATGGTAAGCCTGTGTATCTCAATCTCTATGTAACTCTCCTTTGCCCTTTTAAAATATCAATTTATTTTCCTTTGGAATATTTTGTGTAGTCCTCATTTTGGTCACTGACAATCCTGAAAATCCTTGTTTGACCCTGATTGGATGTTCTAAAAGTCATCTGGGAATTAAACTATTTTGTCTAGAATGTAGACAGCAACAGTAGCTCTTCAACTTTTTGGTAGTGGAACTCTTTAAAATCTTTCACAGTAGTATAGCAGGTATAAATGTAAGACATATAAATTTAGTATTATTTTAAAGCAGAGGTAGATTTGGGCTCTACCTACCTGTGTGAATAAGGGAGTATATGTGGTCCCAGTGCTGAGGGCTTTGTGGATCCAAGCCCAGACTAAAATGGGTCTAAGTGATGGGTTGGGAAAAGAAGGATCTCTGAAAAGGGAAATTATAGTGTCATTGCCTCATATGTTTTGAAGGAAATATTAATTGGTTATAGTTGATTTCTTAGAACTGAGACATAAGATTAAATCAGAAGTATTTAAGGTGCATTATCTCTCTTAGGTATGAAATTAGTTGGGGCTATCAGGAGAAAAAGATCAAATAATATTTACATACCGTTGAAGTTGGATGGAAGCTTATCACTAGTATTCATATTAGGTCAGATTTTATATGCAGTTATCTGAAGTTTAAAAATAATTTTTGAGGTGTTGGAGGTGTAGATCAGTGGTAGAGCACTTGCCTAGCATGTACAAGGTCCTGGGTTAGAGCCCCAGCCACACAAAAATAAAGAAAATAATATTTGAGTGCATACAGTATTCGCAAACAAAGCCAATGAGATTTTTTTCTCTTTTTATAAATTAACATTGCAAAGTTAAGTGCTTATATTACCACTGACAGTTTTATCAAATATTCTTAGGAGTGCATATTTCAGGTTTAGGAGTGCATATTTCAGGTTTATATTAGAACTAAAATAGTGAATTATGTAATTCAGTGAGTTTTTTCCCCCCATGCTGTCCCTTGAATTTTATTTTATGCTAATCAGCTAATCTCTTGTGCCTTTCAGAAACAGGGTTCTCAGTCTATGGCTAAGGAAAATGTTTATTTTTGTCCCCAAACATAATTCCTGAATCTTTTTGTTGTTCATTTATAGATTCAAAAAATATATATTGAGTATCAGCCATACTTCATAACATTTAACTTTAGAACTTAAAGCACATTATATGTCATGATTTACTAAGATAATTTTGTTAGAGAAAAGCATCATGCAGCAAATAATTATTTATAAATTTTTATAAAAGAATAGTCACAAAGTCACTATCGTCTGAAGAATGACAAAGTAAAATTTTATGTGCCAGTTTCAATGTGTTCCCTGAACTAATTCAATATACAGTTGGGTAAGAGAATATAAAAGAAAAAAATTTCTTCTAGCAATATCTGCCGTGGACTCATGGTGAATACTAAAGGTCCTATAGAGCTTTAAGTATTTCAAAGAACATTTGGAGTTAAGTGAGACTTAAAAGCCACATAATCCACTCTCTCAACTGGTAGAGAAAACTATTCAATATCATTTTTGACACATCAGCATCAGTCTTTCCTGTAGTTCTAGAAATGATGATATTAGTAAAGGACAATTTATTTCATGTTTACAAATTCTCATTATTGGGAGTAATTAGTTGAACAAAGGTACCTTTTATTTTCCATTATATGGTCTTATTATTGACTTGTAAAGTTACAAATTTAAGCCTAATCTAGTTTTTCACAGGATAGCAGTTGATACATTTCAAGATAGCTATCATATCCCTCTGGTATTTTTTTTCTTTTGTACCAGTATCTTTTTAAGTTACTATAAATCTCAAATTCAGAAGGATTATCATAGCATGAATTCTCATTTGCTAAAAGAAGCCAACTCCTCTATTGTATATTTTGGCTTTGTCATTTTACTTTATTTAGCTTTTAATGTTTTATAGCTTGATAGCTTCAGAACTTTTGTGAGGTACCTGATCCTGTAGTTTCCTAAATGTTGAAACAAGTCATTCTAACACATTTATAAGCAAAGAAAACATTTAAATCTTTTTTGTGTATTTAAAAATTGATTCTTAAAAGCATATTTAGTAGCAATAAATATTAAGGTACAACCATTAAAAATTAACTACAGTAAAAGATAAAACTGAATGATATTAGAAGTTCAGTGATTAAATAGATTTCAGTGGTTGACACCTTTGGCAATAGAATAACACTGTAAACGTGATCATATGTAGCAATTGTGGATTCAGTGATTAAAGGTTAAGTGATTGTATATTTTTTTACATTAAGATAAACATTTCTGTAAAAAGAAAAATCTTAAGGAAAACTATAGTAATAAGGAAAAGACAGAAACATCAATGACAGATGTTTGCCTATACATTTGCCTCTGATGTTTTTCTCACTATATAGATTGTACAATACAAATAAGATAATTTTTAAAAAAATTTTCTGTTGTGAATCTTTACTTTTTGGATACATGAATATTCAGAGATTTTTTGTGATGTGTTTAAGAGATTATTATTAAATGAACTCAGGTGCTCTTAAAAATAATTATTGAACGAGCTCATATTCCAATTATTGTTCTCTAATGTTACCAAAATTAGTGTATTTGGAAGGATTCTTCATTGGTGTAGTAACATTTTATTGAGATTTTTAAAGAGTGAGTGTAATTGTAGAAAAATACATGTTACTGTTAGCAATTATGTGAACGGTAGAGATTATATTATCTTTACCTCTATTTCATCCATGTAGAAAAAATCCTGTTTCATTTTTGAGTAGAGAAAACAGTGTATTTTTAGAGCTACATTACATCTGTGTAAAAAAAAATAAGGGTTTCATAATATTTTAAGTATTAAGTATAATAGGAGAAATTCTTACTTTTGTATAACAGGATATATTCTTGTTTAACAGACAAAATTCTTTATACAAACATTTTTATGAAATTCTTGAAACACAACCAGCAAGTTTTGAAATAGCCCATACAACATCTCAGTGAAATTTAAAGAAATAGTTTTTCTTGTAATATTTTCCATTGACTTAAAGTATACTAGTGAAGCCTAGGGATAGTAGTAAATTAATGAAAAATTTTAGCACTGACATGACCCACTCAGCTTATATTTTGCTGTAAGATACTTAGGAGAAAACATTTAATAATGCTGTGAGCCACAGGAGTTGCTGAGCTAGTTTGCTATTACAGCACAACCAGATTGTGCAAGGAATTCTTAAAGATAAAGTAAATAATGCACACAAGAGCATTTAGTAGTCAACAGGTCCTGGTGTACATATATACACAATGCCTACCACTTGTTTGATGAGGCCTATTACCATGAGATTGTATGTATGTATGTATTTATTTATTTATTTTATTGGTACATTTTAGGTATACAATATAATGACATTCATCATTGGAAATTTGCACCTTTACATAATTTCTCTTGATTCTTACTTTTTTGAAACCCTTCCCCTGCCCTCCCTTCAAACCCTCCATCCCTCCCTATTTACAAAGACTTTGTTTCCATTTTTTCATTTTTTCGTGTTGATTCCATTCCCTTCTTTTCCTTTCCCTACCCCTCTACTTCCCCTAGAAACTATTCGATATTTACACGTGTCCTATTGAAATTTTATTTATTAAAGGGAACACTTCGGTAATTATATGCACAAATGATTACAGATTTTAGTTAATTAGAATACTCAAGATGAAAATTCTGAATGAAATAAATTGAATCGTTTCTTACATTGACTCATTCTACAAGAAATTATTATTATTATTTTTGGTACCAGGGATCGAACTCTGGTCCTTGTGCTTGCAAGGCAGGCGATGGAACCACTGAGCTAAAGTCCCTGGCCCTACAAAAAATCATTAAAGCATAAGATTGCAACTTTAAGTTCGTGGTGTATTTTTTTTATCTTTGGAGACAGGGTCTCACTAAGTCACTAAGTTGCCCAGGCTGGGCTCAAACTCTGCCTCATCTCCCAGGGTGTTAGCATTACAGGAGTGGTTCACCATACCCTGCCTTAATCCCTTTATTAGCAATAATTTTTGTTCAGTAACAAGTTGTGAATTAAAGACAAGTCAGCATTTGCAGTCTGTTATATAATTCTCCTAATCCGTTTATTATATGGTTACTACTGCTTTTTTTTCTTTACAGTATGGATTGAGTAAAATAGCAACCTAATAGAAGAGAAGGCATATTGATGCTTTAAAACTAAGTGGGTGATAGCATAAGGGTTGGTTGGTCAACAAGTTATGTATGGATCATAACAAAATAACCTCTTAATCTTGTTACTGCAGCCTCACAGTCATACCAGAAGCTAATGGAAGTCATTTGGAAACTCAGAAGATTCATTAGTCTTTTTTTTGGTACTGGGGCAATTCATTAGTCTTTATGAGACTGTTTTAGCTTTGTAAAAAAGGTTATGTTCTAGAATATACTTTCATGCAATTCCTTCTCACACAAATTCATAAAATACTAAGATATGTATATGTGTGTGTATTTTCTACCTATCCTTAAATATTGTGGTCCTTGGCTTTCTAACACAAGAATAAAAATGTCTTCCAAATAATTAATATTTAGATCCTACAGTGATTGCCTTGGGCCTCAGGGTATTTTAAAAAATGCACAGAAGTACATAAACTGAAGCACTGTGAGGGAATTGTACGGTATTCATACATTGCCAACATAACAAACGGTTAAAATGTGTTGGAAGAAGCCACTTCTTTTTCAGTTCATACCTGTTCTTTTCTGTTCAGTTTTTTCATCTTCAGATAATTGGCACTCCTGACACCTTTGGCACAGAGCTTTACGGTAGTTTTTCCATACAAAGCCTACTCCATAATACGTGGCTTTAAATAGTATGTTACAGTGCAACATATCATTTATACACAGTGCTAATACATGCTCTTAAAGTCCATATCCTGGTTTCTCTTTCATTTAAACGTAATGATATCTCATTCTCCTTTAGCTCCTTGTAGCATCCCTTAGATGCTATATTTATGATTTTCTGTGTATTCCTGTATATCTATTTTTTAAAATACCAACAATCTCAATTATGTTATCTTTGTTTTCAGCAGGAATGGTACAGATCATTGTCTTCTAACCTTATTTGCAAAATTAAGAAAAATCATGTCTTTAAATTGTAACATAATCAAAAAAGGTATTCAGAATTCTAAATTGTGAAAAAACCCAACAAAATTATAGCAGAAAGAAAATGACTTAAATTAGACATTTTGATGTTGTGGGTGGGTCTAGTCTTCCAGACAAATGATTTAAGTGGAATGTCTCCTATGTCAAATCTCAACCAGTCCAACTTACTGAAGTCTCTGGAAATAATCATCTAACTAAATAGTAATACAAGTTCAAAAAAATCTAATAGGGGGCTGGGGATTTAGCTCAGTGGTTCAGCCACCTGCCTCACAAGCGCAAGGTCCTGAGTTTGATCCCTGGTACCAAAAAAAAAAAAAAGATTGCCAAAAAAAATCTAATAGGGAAAACCTGTCTCGTTATTTTTCTTTTCACAACTCATGTTCTTAGGACAAAGTAATATATATGTTGAAAGGCATATACCATTATTTAATTGCTCATATTTGGAATTTGATAAATTATATCTAGCACTTAAGCAGAAATGAAGACTGATGGCTTATGTTTTGAGAAAGAAATTAATATTTTGAAATATAATTGCTGAGTAAAAATAACATATTAATGCTTTAATTGTATTTACTCCAGTATTGGTTATTCCAGAAGCTTCAGCACAGTTCAAGTGAGCCTTCTAAATTCAGCAGCAAGGGTAACTTTTTCTCATTTTATAAATTAATGTTTTGACAAGGCTTTTAGAATGGTAGGTGGGGTTAAGTATGTATCTCAGTGCTAGAGCATGTGCTAAGCAGGGTTGAGGCCCTGAGGTCAATCTCAGCACCAGAAAAAAATGATGATGAGGCCCCGGGTTCACTCCCAGTACCAGAAAATGATGATGATGATGATGATGATGATGACGACAATGATTACAACAAAAACAACAAAATACTGTGGCGAGTAGGTTAATGTAGTAGAAAAAATACCACATAAAATCTTAAAGACTTTGAATAGGTATAATGACTTTATATTTGACTGAGAATAGTTTAAGAACATTTGGCAAACCCTGTTATAATAAAATCCTTTATAGCTAATATTTTGAAATATTAAAATCTAGAGGCTAATTCTCCAGATGGCAAATAAAAATTCAGAAGGCATTAGAGATGAGAAAATTATTGTGTACAATATTGCTAGAGTCCACATGGCTCCTACTCCCTCTGCTATATATAATATGTATTATATGTTAAAAGGCACGTGAGCTCAAATTAAATGCAATCTCACATGTTAGTGGGACAGCTAAGAAAATGGGAGTGGCCGGCCTTGCTGTTATAGTAGCCTCCTAACATACAACAAAGCCAATACTTATAAACTTGGAAATGGACTCTTGCTGTCAACAGTTGCTATGATTGTTTATATGCCATTTAACAGTCTAAATGTCTCTGTTTATAATATTGGGCTCTCATTTCTTAGAGCAAGGTGTGTTAGCTTTTGCTAAATTGTGATAGCAGACAACTCCAAAATTTCAGTGGCTTATTTCCATATAGTGTATATAATGTATGTAATGTGGCTCTGCTCTGTGCCCTCACTATTCTGAGACCTAGGCTGAAGAAGGGGGGAAAAGTAATGGCAGAACTTATATGATGCCTCTTAAAGCTTCTCCTTAGAAGTGGAACATGGCTCTTTAATATTTCACTGGTAAATTTCAATCAGATTAAACAAAGAAATACAGTCCTTCTATACGAATAGACCCGTAATAGAGGGGCAACAAGTATTAGGACCTTAACGCAGTCTGTCACATAGAAGTAAACATTTTTCTCTTCCATCTCTCACGAATCACTGCATCTACCCTTACTGTTTATTATGGAGAAACACAGAAAATTTTTTGTTAGTATTTCATGTTTCTTGGTTTCTTTCTTTATTATTTATGTACGGTAGAACGGATTAGGAAGTAACACTAAAATCAGTGGCACTGGGGAATGTAGAGATTAATTTATAGAGCATATCATGTCATGGTCATTTACAACTTTCAGTTGCTACAAAAAAGTTGACAGTAATGTAGGAAAAAATTATCTCCTGTCTTATATAAAGCACCTTTGTGGTGATTAAGGGACCAATAGGAAAACTTAGAATTACAAATTATACATGTTTATATCTAATATTAGGTATTTTCATAAGTAGGCTAAAACTAGATGTTCTGCTCTTATATTTATGGCTACAAATTTGAAATATTTTGATGTATCAAAGCTTTTAAATTAAGATTTTTTAATTTATCTAAAATGCAGTAAAAGCACTCAAAAATAGACATCTATGCTTTCATTTTGATAAAATACACAATATGCATCTTATTCTTACTGTTGAATATTTTGGGGTTTTTTTCCCTTCACTATTTCCCCCCTTTGAATTTTTGAGACAGGGTCTCACTATGCAGTTCAGGTTAGTCTTAAACTCATTGTGTAGCCCAGGCTGGCCTCAAAATTTCAGCACTCCTCCTGCCTCAGCCTCCCAAGGGCTGGGATCACAGACATGTGCCGGCAAGGGTATTTGTTTTTTATATTGCCTTCCAAAAGCAAAACTGAATTCTGCATGTACTATATAGTTATTACTTAGTATAAATAGTAGAAATGTGACCATGTGAACTGACTTCCATCTATTGTGTATGTTTCTTAACTAAATATTCTGCCTGGTCCTGATCACAATGAGGGTATATTTACATAATGGTAATCAAGCATTTGTTCTTAGCATTTGTGAAAAGAACAATACTTTTATTTTAGTGAGTACACATATATGTCACACAAATTTACCAGTCAGGTGCTTCAAATACAAACCATTGTATCCTGTAAATTGCTAAGGATAATTATAAATTCTTTTTTAGAAAAAATATCTCATAGTACATCTCAGTGTATGTAGGGTTCCTACTTTATTTGTAGATTGTGAATGTTTGACTGTCTGTTTGTTTATGCACCAGAATAGTAATCTGGATTCTTTGTTCAGTTATTTTCCCTCATCTAATTTGGATACCCTGACTTTATTTTTTGAGAAATTATTTTTGAATTTTGTTTAGTTTGCATTTATCTGATATAAAATCAACTAGTATATTTTAGAAGGTAGGATCTTTCACAAGTGCTTTAAAAAAGTAAAACCATTCACTCATTGAGCATACTCTTAATTCCTTGCAGTATTACATCATTGCGTGGGTCATGGGTTGTCTTACCTATGAATATATCAGTCTCTGAAAGACAGTAAATATACATTATAATTGAGGTTTGTAATGATTCTGTATTTTATAGATCCAGCTTCCATTTCACTTATAGACTATTTTTGAAATTTGGTGGTATGGCCTCATACCTATGTGTGGACTTCTTGTAACTAAGTTATTAAGAACTTGCCAGTGTTAGCTCTGACACAGTATCATCACATACAAGTTTTCAGTACATTGCTCTCCCCATTGTAAAGGGAGAAAGTGTTTCTTTTTTCTGCACAGAATAATGGAACTTTTGTGCTCAAGTCATGCAAACAGTCATTCTAGCAAAGCCTGTGGGATACCCCCTACATATATAGTTACTGAGGACTTGAAAGTGATGTAGTTTAGATTTCCCAGGCTCCTCTTCTGCTTTTGCTTGTTGATTAGTCTTATAGGCAGATTGGCCAGATTAGAGATTTTAAAGATTGATTTCAGGACATTAGAAATAGAAAACAATGTGGGAGACTATTGTCATAATTAACCTTCATAAGCCACGCTTAAATAAATAGGCTTTTTATTTTTCAGGGGAAGGTTTTACTGGGGGTTGAACCCAGGGCCTTGGGCATGCTGAACAAGCAGTCTGACTGGGCTAGATGCCAAGTCTTTTTTGTTTTCACTTTGAAATAAGCCCTCCTCCCTGATTTCCCCAAGGCTGCCTTGAACTTGGGATCTTCCTACCTCAGTCTACCAAGTACCTGGGGTTATAATTATGTGCCACTACACCCAGCTTTTTGGGATTTCCCCCCAGATATTTGATATCTTTAATTAAAAGATCATCAACACATTTCAAATGTAAAGATTATAAATGCTGGATTTAGTTCTGAAATGATTGAAGCAGAATTGTTGGTTTAGTTAATCTGATCTTCTCTCTAAAATGAAGTCAGTAAATTACAACTCTAATTTTGCATTCCTATAGAATACTCTCTGGGTAATCCAAAATATTTGTGGAAATTAAATTTTTTTAAAGTAATTATATTTGAATTCATTTTACTTTTTGAATATTATTTTATAATTTCTCTTAATATGTAAATAATTTGAAACAACTTACCAAGGAAATCTAGTCTACCAAAAAATATTAAATTAAGATACATAGGCAGTGGGAAAACATGTGTGAACTATAAAACCCAAAGTATCACAGATGGCATTAAGAAAACAAAAATGGTGTCTAGGAAAATTTAAATGGCTTTTACATTATTGTTACGGGTATTGTTGTTTTAAGACAGGGTCTCACTGTTTAGTAAAGACTGGCCTTGAAATCACTAGATAGCCCAGGCTGGGTTCAAGCTGGCAATTCTACTGTCTCAGCCTCTGATGTGCTGTGATTACAGGTGTAATCTGTAATCACCGTATCTGGCTGGCTTTTTTGCCTATTGTCTTAAATATTTTATACTGTATTGCTAACAAATACTTGCTACCTAATGAATGCAAGGAACTTTGGGTTCTACATTGTAAAGTTAAAATCCTATGAAATGGTTCATAAAAGGATAATTTGAGACCTTTTTTTTAGTGTTTATCATATATCTGGTGATACTTAAGCTTCTTTTTGTGAGGTATGGAATAGAATATACATTCGTGTGTTATATGTATGATGTATATTAAAGATAGCTGAGGTTATTTGAGTCAAAAATAATGAAATTTACCGATTACATTAGAAATTAGGAATATATGAATATTCTGTATTGATATTTCCAAATTTCTGATAGAACTGTAATTCTTTATAGCTATAAATAACATTTGGCTTCAGAGTTAACAGTGCTGTCTTACATGCATTGTCTCATGTAAGAAAATGTTCGACTTAGGGAAGGGTTTTCTTAATGAGGTAACCCATGACAATACTTAGGAGTTGATGTTATCAAGCTGGATGAAAGCTTACACTGTTCTCAAAAAGTCAGACCAGACTGTCTATTAATTCTTGGTTTCAATGCTAATGTAACATTTGCTTTTAACAATTCCACAGAAGACTGAGTCTCCTCACTTGAAACACCATTCAGGATCTGGGATGTCAGTTCCTATCTCCTGTCTCCGTCTTCCTTCACTGCTGCTCTGTGGTTACCTGCAGAGTAGGCATGAACATCGGTCTCCTGTCAAGTGTTTAACTTTTTTAGAGTTTTCTTCCTATTTCTCCACTGCTCAAATTATATGTATGCTTCCTTTATTTACATATCTTAACTTCTTAATACAAACTTGACAGAGTCTTTATCTTGTCAGGATCCCTTCTTTGGAAGGTGTGTCTGCTTACAATTTTTCTCTTTTTTTTTTTTTGGTACCAGGGATCAAACTCAGGACCTTGCGCTTGCGAGGCAGGTGGAGGAACCACTGAGCCCCTCAATTTTTCTCTTTTGTAATATATACATTTAAGTTCCAGCAGTTGGAAACACCTAATATTGGCCAACCTATAACAAGCTTTTTGCCTTTGCCCAAGCTTAATCTATAGCCGCCTAAAACACATTACAGACATTGTATTTCTTCTTTTTGTAATTTGAAAACACATGTACATGAGATCTACTACCCTAACAAACTGTGTGTAAGTATAACCACAGTGCTTTATAGAACTTTGTCTTGCATGAATAAAATTCTACCTTCATGGAATAGCAACTCCTCATTCCTCCCTGCCTGCCGTGACAACCACCATTCTACTTTCTGCTTCTACAAGCTTGACCATTTTAGATCCCCCATATAATTGGTAGCAGGATATTGGTTCTTCTGAGTCTGACATTTCACTTAGCGTAATATTCTCCAGTTTTACCAACGTTGTCACAAGTGGCAGAATTTTTTTTAAGGCTGAATAATTTTCTGTTGTATGAATTATCACTTTTTCTTTATCTGTTTGTTGATGGATATTTTGGTGGCTTCCATGTCTTAACTATTATGAATAATGATGCAGTGATTATAGAAGTATAGATATCTCTTTAGAGCTAGAGATTTTATTTTCTTTGGATATCCTGAACTGTCATTGCTAGGTCATATGAGAGTTTTATGTGAAATATTTTTGGAAGAACCTTCATATTTTCCTCCCATAGTGGCTAAAAAAATGAAATCACTCTTCCTATTTAATTGTGGCTACCTTGCTTTTTTTGTTCACCTAGGCCAGCTTCTTATCTGGATTCTGTAGTTCTAATAAAGTTATTTAAATTCGTGTTTCTGTGAGTCAAGAAGGCCTGGGATTTTCTATCCCACCCTCTCACTGATGATACTCACTGTAGTGTTACCCACAAACAGTGAACACTAATGAAGCACTTACTATATGTCAGGTTCTGGACTATAAACTTGGATTTTAAAGATAATTTGATTTGCTTGCTGTTCATAAGGACTTCTTATGGTTGGGAAAACAGACAAATAGTAAATACGTAAATGTAAAATGTGTTCTTTTATTATCTAGATGGAAACAAATTTTTGTAACTTAGTATCTAGAAAAAGGATAAGGTCTTTAAGGAAGTGGGATTTGAGGTGGACCTTAAAGATCGAGTAGGAGTTTTAGAAAAGCATTTAAAGAGAAGGAACAGTATTGAGAATGGAGGGAACTTTGTAAAATATGTTAAACAAGAAATAAGTAGAAATCTGCTGAGAAAGAAATGGACAAATTGTTTGGGCAAGACTACTAAAGGATTCATTTGCTAAACTAAGGAATTTTAAGTTTCTATCAAGATGTTTTCTTTGTTGTTATTGTTGTTTATAAGATAAAAATCAACTTTTTTTCTTTACAGAATAATTCTGTCCCTTGTGGAGTATAAATAATAATAAAAGGTTACTCCTTTTAGAGAAACCAAATGCAAAATCCAAATCAAGGATGAAAAAAAGTGATCCTGTAACAGTGGCCTTATCAATGAAAAGATACAGGATTTGACAACACAAGATTTGTGCGATGAAGCCAGGAAATGACAAATGAAAGTAGGTCATAAGAGAGATTTAAAAAGTACTGTGTAGGTCTTTAGACAAAGCAGATATTTTAAGATGTCATGAGTAAAAGTATTAGGAAAAAAACCTCTCAAAATTGTTTCTTGGTCTAATTTCCAGCTTTTGTAGAGCATTCAAAATAAAAGAACACAGGGGTGAAGTAACTATAAATTAGAAAGTTTTGAACCAAACTGAATTGAATTGTGTGCCACCTAAACTCAGAAGCATTTATTTCACTATAATGCTTCCCTGCCATGCTCCAGCTCTTCTTTAAAAGTTCCTGTAAGACATCTACCGATGTTTAACCCTCCTAACATTGTTAATTCTAGGCAGTTGATACAGCTAAATATAGAGTTCCCCAATTACACAAAACATTTTGAGAAATTTTACTTATTTTTAATTCAAAATGTTTTCCTCTGAAAATTTCATTTAACTGAGTATTAACTAGAAAACTAACTGTAGTAATACACAGGAAAATGGGAAGACTAGTAAAGAAATTTTTCTTTTTTTCTCGGTCCTTTTTGTCATATTGAAAAAATTCCTTACCTTCTCCATGGTACAGTTCCTTATTTACCAAATAAGGATCAGAAATACTTACTGTGAAAGATTGTTAAGATGTTTTCCAGGAAAAGTTTAGGCAAGGTTGTGTTTGGTGATAACAAAGTGAGATTTTTAAAAAGAATAATCTATACTAACGAACTTAGGATATAGGAATAGTGACATTATATAATCTAACAGTTATTTAGCTTTCTTCACATTGATTGCAGAAAAATATTCCTGCTGATGAACAGAGAACCATTCTTTGCATAGAATAGAGGTTCTGAATTTCCTTCATTTCAAATCAGTAAGCCATCAGTTTCATTCCATGGTTCTTGTTCACTTAGTTTTCATTTTCTTTTTCCCAAAATTTGGCCCCAGTATTCTTAATACCCTTTGAAAGTATTGAATAAACATGCTCTTTCCAGTATTGTAACACTGTATATTGTGATTTTGTGGCACAGCCATCTGTTTTATCTAAGAAAATAAGCAGAATTTAAATTATAATGTCATGTTGAGTATCTCTATAGGGATGCACAAGAATTTTTCTTGTTTGATAGCACTACATTCCCAAACCAGAGGTACTTTGTCAAAGTGAGATTTAGGTCTAAGATACATAACTTGAGGAATTGATGCTGTGACTTTCTTCTTTACACATGATTTTAAAGCTGCAAGTAGCATACCTAGGACATACGAATTTACTTATTTTTTTAGTGGCTGAAGAAGGTCAAATTAAAATCTTGCACAGTTCATTTTTAAAATCTGAAAAGTAATGTAATTATCAAGATGTTGCTGCAATATGTGTGCAGTTGACACATAACTGATTCTTCTTACCACAGTATTATGCTTACAGTACTTTCAGAGGATAGAAATGATCAGTAATGCTTATATTTTCCACATTTTTTGGTTTATTTTAGGGTTATCCCCTCCATCATTATTTCACCATTTTATTAGCACTTGTACCCGTTATAGTTTTCCTGTAACTCTTAACATTCGTTTTGCAAAATAAAACTTTAGAACAGCTGTATAATATACCTTTACACAACAATATCTTCCTTTGGTATAACTTTTTGTTAAATGTTTTCTGGAAGAACATTTGGAAGGAAATGTGTTTGAGTTAAACTATCTGGTCTCCAGTCCTTTATCCTTGTTTTAATTTTTTATTTTGAAACAGGGTCTTGCGAAGTTGCTAAATTTCCTAAGCTGTGCTTGAATTTGTGATCCTCCTGCCTCGGCCTCCCAGAATAAGGGCAGGCACCACCATGTCCAACTTCTATTTATTTATAGGAAAATTACTATTTGAAGACATTAGTCTTTTTTTTTCCTTAAATTCTTGTATTGGTACATTTTAGGTATACAGTACATTTGCATTTCTCACTGGGAAGTGGTACCTTTGCATCATGTATTGTAGTTCTTATTTTTTCCCCATTCCCAGCCCTCCCTTCACCCCCTCCACCCTTCCCTATTTAAAAAGACTTTGTTTCCAATTTTTCCATTTCTCATCATTTTTCCTTTCCCTTCTTTCCTTTCCCCTACCCCTTTGGACCTTTTCTTTCTATTTCACATTATCAATTATTCATTTTAATCATTGGTACATTTTAGGTATACAATATAATGACATTC
>NW_004624742.1:10548288-10575662 GCF_000247695.1 Heterocephalus glaber | reverse complement strand
CTTGGGCTTTTCTTAGTTGGTAAGTTTTTAAATACATTTTTAATTTCATTGCTTGATATTGGGTTGTTGAGAATTTTTAGATCTTCTTCATTCAACTTTGGTAATTCATATGTATCTAGGAATTTGTCCATTTCTCTGTTTTCCATATTATTGGCATATAGGTTCTGGAAGTAGGTATTGATGATCCTCTGGATTTCTGCTGTGTCTGTTGTACTTTCACCCATTTCATTCTTAATTCATGGATTTGGGCCTTTTCTTAAGGTTGGCTAAGGGTTTTGCAATTTTGTTTATTCTTTCAAAGGACCAACTCTTGGTTTCATTAATGTTTTGTATCGTTGTCTTAGTCTCCATTGCATTGATTTCTGCTCTGATCATTATGATTTCCTCCCTTGTATGAGCTTTGGGTGTGCCCTGCTCTTCTTTTTCTAGAAGCTTGAGGTTCAACATCAGGTTGTTTAATTGTGCTTGCTCTGTTTTCCCAATATGTGTATTCACTGCTATGAATTTCCCTCATAAGACTGCTTTCATTGTGTCCCATAGATTCCGATATCTTGTACTGTCATCATCATTTAATTGTAGGAACTGTGATTTCTTCTCTGACCCTTTGGTTATTCAGAAGTGTGTTGTTCAATTTCCATGTGTTTATGAAGTTTTTGTGGTTTGTTTTGCTGTGGATCACCAATTTCATCTCATTATGGTCTGATAATATACAGGGGATAACTTATTCCTTTGCACTTACTTAAACATGTTCTGTGAGTGAGTATGTGGTCTGTTTTGGAGAACGATGCATGTGCAGCTGAAAAGAATGTATATTCTGATGTTGTGGAATGGAACACTCTGTAAACATCTATTTAAGTTCATTTGTTCAAGAGTTCGATTGAGTTCTAGTATTTCATTACTTATTTTTTGTCTAGTTGATTTGTGACAGTGAGGTATTGAGGTCCCCCACTACTATTGTCTTAGTGTATATATGACTTTTCATGTCCGTTAGTATTTGTTTTATACAGTTGGGTGCACTAGTGTTTGGTGCATGTATATTTATGATTGTCATCTCTTCCTCTTGGATTCTTCCCTTTACAAGGATGTAGTGTCCTTCTTTGTCTCTCTTAATCAGTGTTCGTTTGAAATCCACTTGATCTGCAAAGAGGATAGCTACTCCTGCTTTTTTTCGGGTTCCTGTCGCATGGAGTATTGTTTTCCACCCTTTAACTATGAGTTTTATTTTGAATTAAGTTATGTTTCTTGTATGCAGCATATTGTTGGATTTTGCTTCTTGATGCATTCTGCCAGTCTATTTCTTATGATTGGTGAATTGAGACCTTTAACATTGATGGTTATAACTGATATGTATTGACTTAATCATTGTTATAACTTTTTGTTTTTGTTGGATTGTCCCCCTTTACATTTAAATTCTTGTTGTGCCTGCTGGGTTCCTTTTGCTGTGCTTCCTGGGGTTGTGATCCTCATTGTGATCCTCTCCATCAATTTTAAAAGACAGTTTTGCAGGGTACATCAATCTGGATTGGAGGCTGTTTTCCTTTAGGGCTTGGAATACATCACTCCAAGGTCTTCTTGCCTTGAGGGTTTGCATTGAGAAGTCTGCTGTGATTCTGATGGGCTTTCCTTTGTATGTGATTTGTTTCTTTACTCTAACTGCTTGTAGAACTTTGTTCTTCTGTTGGGTTTCTGGAATTATAGCAATTATATGCCTATGTGTAGATTTTTGTTTGTTTGTTTGGTACCAGGGATCAAACTCGGGTCCTTGCACTTGTGCAGCAGGTGGCAAAACCACTGAGCTAAATCCCTGGCCCATGTGTAGATTTTTTTGATCAAGGCTATTTGGAGTCCTATATGCCTCACTTATCTGTATGTCAAGTTCTTTTCCCCTGCTTGGGCAGTTTTCTGCCATTACTTTTGTGAACAGTTTTTGTATGTCTTATGTTTTTAATCTCCTGGAAGTCTGTTTGCATCTGTTTTATGGATTCCATTTGTTTCCTCTGTTGGGATTCCATCATGTTCCTCAGCTCCTCCCCAGATTTATTAATCATGTCTTGCACTATGAGCATTATCTCTACTGTTATCTGAGAAATTGTTTCTGATTTCATTTTTTCCAGATCCTCTTTTGTTGCCAGTTCAGGGAGTCCAGGTGGTTGAGTATCAGATTGTTCCATCTCATTTCCCTTTGGGGTTGCTTTAGGTGTTCTGGAAGTCTGGTTTTGAGACTTGTTTACCTGTCTTCTCGTTTCGATGGGGGGTGTGTGGCAGGGAGGGGGTTGCTATTGGCGCTCTCCTGGCTCACCTCCTCTGCACTGGGAGCAGTGGAACAGCAGCCCAGAAGCCCCTACCTCTGAGCTGAGAGTGGTGGAACCAGTCATTTTAATATATATAATTTCACATATGAAAAGTTTTCAGAGTTCAGTTGAAGAAAAATCTTTATTACCTTTAAAGAAATGGTATATAATGAAAATATTTATAAAAGTTTAATTTATTTTTACTTTTTGCCTTGAATGCTTGGAATCCTCACACTTATTCCTAGTATGTTGACCCTAAAATTGACATCGTTGTTTTCCTTTTCTCAATATACTTAACCTTACTCTTTGGAAAGAGAAGAAATGTAAGAAAATATTTGTACCTAATGGTAAAGGAACTGGAGGCAGAAAAACTCATTAATAGACTCTAATAATGTAAGCATGAGATGACAAGGGTCCATTTGGGGGCAAGACATAAGGTAGAGAGTTGTTGGATTTGTATTTTAGTCACAAATAAATTGGATGAGGGAAAAGTATGGAAGAAGGGAAAGCTGATAAAGAACAAGATAGAGCTTACATTTATGTATCTGATTATCAAAAAACATAACGTGGTTGTAACAAACTTAGGTTTTTGAAATGCACTGAAATAATAATTTGGGGTTTTCTCCCTTTTTTAATGTAATATATTATACTGAGAGGTTTTTGGTTTTTTTGGCTTTTTTGGTACCGCAGATCGAACTTGGCCCCTTGTGCTTGCAAGGCAGGCAGCAGAACCACTGACCTAAATTCCCGGCCCTGAGAGGTTTTTCAATTAGCAAACTATTCTGTCATTCCCAGGGTAAACACTTTTGCTTGATTTATTATTCACATTGGATTTAATTTGCTAATATTTTACTAAGGATTTTACATCTATGTTCATAAAGTATATCTGAGTGCATGAATTCTGTCTATATGATCAGTTTTGTTAATAAAGTTAGATAAGTTGTTAAATGCCTCCTTTTGTCTTTTTAAAATTAATTTTATTGGTACGTTTTAGGTATACAATATAATGGCATTCATCATTGGAAATTTGCCCATTTACGTAATCTTATCTTGGTTCTTATTTTTTCCCCATTCCCTTGCTCTCCCTTCAATCCCTCCACCCCTCCCTATTTCCATTTTTTCATTTTCTCATATTAATTCCATTCCCTTCTTTCCTTTCCCCCACCCCTCCCATTTTTCCTTCTCCTTTGCCCCCTTTCTTCCTATTTCACATTATCTATTATGCCTTTTAGTCTTTATTACACTTTCAGTTTCTCACACCAGAGAAACTATTAGGTATTTACACATGTTGTATTTATTTCAATTAAGAGTATGACCTCAATGTGCATCCATTTAGCTATAAATGTCTCTGATTTCTTGTTCTTTATGGCTGAGTAGTACTCCACTTTATTTAAAAAGAAAAAAACCCCACATTTTCTTTATCTAGTTTCCAGTTGATGGACAATTGGGCTGTTTCCGAGTTTTAACTATTACAAACTGTAATAGCTTAACATGGGTACACATATATCACTGTGGTGTGATTCTTTTAATTCTTTTGGGAAGATACCCAGCAGGGGAATAACTGGGTGAAATGGGACCTCCAATCCTAGTTCTTCATTTTGTCTTCTTGTAGCAGGGATTGAGAGGCCGGACCTGCACATGTCCAGTGGATATAAAAGGAGGATAAAACTTGACATATCTACCTTCATTTTTTTTTTTTTGGTACAGGGGATCGAACTTGGGTCCTTGCTCTTGCGCAGCAGGTGGTATCTGCCTTCATTTTATGTCTCCCATATTACCTTAAAACGTTGGGACAGATCACTGCTCTGCTCTGCATGTAGGCACGCTAAATCATTCAGGTAGTATCTGGATTAAATGGATTATTAGCCCTAAATTTGCCTAGCTTATTTCATCTACCTTCAAGACTGAGACCACCAAGATAAGAGTAACTAAAGTAATTGTCAGGGACATAGTCCAGTTCCAGATTCCCCCATGAAGTGATGCCTAGAAATAGTCATTGTCCTAAACTTGGAACCACCTCAGATTTTAGGAAAAATGAGGTCATCCTCCAAGTGGGAACAGTAATGCTACCCCTTAAAGCAGGAGCTGTTACGTCTTGGTGGAAAGTGGATCCATGACAGGAGCTAAGACTGTCCCCACCAACATCACAACCAAGAAGGAGCTGTCATTTCTTGATGGGACGTGAATTTGGCCCCTAAAAGGATGATGGCTTTTTCTGGACTTCAGAGAACCAGTCCTTAGATAACAGTTAACCAGACCATGTCTTGCCAGCTCTACAAACCCCTAACACTTAGAAAGCAGATCTTGAACCTCTTTATCTGTACTTCCAAGTATGGTCTTGCTAATTAAAGCTCCTTTCCTGCTCTTCACCACTGTGTGTCTCTGATTGGCTTTGTTGGACAGGTGGCTGACTTTAGTCTCTTAGGCCCCCCGGAGTCAAGAAGTGAATATTTTTCTGCATGCCTTACATTCCTGAGTATTCCCTCCAACATATGTTCTCACATGCATTCAAATGTAACTGGAACAACTGAAGACTTTCCCACACTGCTTACATTTGTAGGGTTTCTTTCCAGTGTCAGTTGTTTCATGATTTTGAACAGACTAGAACACTTAAAGGCCTTACCACATTGTTTACATTCATAGGGTTTTTCTTCAGTGTGAGTCCTTTCATGTGTGTGAAATAAACTGGGATAATTCAATGCTTTCCCACATACCTCACATTTATATGGTCTATTACTATATCATGTGTCTTCGAACACTGCAGAGCAGTGTTTTCACACACTGGTTACATATATATTTCTCTTTAGTGTGAGTTCTTTCACGTATTTGAATGTAATTGGAAAAACTGAAAGCTTTCCCACATTGCTTACATTCATAGGGGTTCTTTCCAGTATAAGTTCTTTATATTTCCCACATTATTTACTTTCATAGGGTTTCTTCCTAGTCCTTTAAAAATCTTAAATGGAACTGGGTCGCCTCAAGGCTTTGTCTCATTTTTCACATTCATAGAGTTTCTCTCTATATTCCTGATACTCATATTGTCTGTTTCCAGAGTCGGATGTGAAGTGCCTGCTTAGGAATGAATGGCAAATGGCCACTTCTGTGTACACGCGGCTTTCACAAAGTTTTATTCCAGGAGTTTTCTTGTTTGTAATGTGATCTAGAATCCAGTTGAAGATTTCTCCACATTGATTGCCTACTTCATATTCACAGAGTCTCCTCACCACTTGACTTCTTCTCTTGGGATTTTTGTATTCATCTTCAATGTTCTGGTCTTCCCATTTTATTCAGAGGACAGGCTCTTAAAGGTTTCCAGAATCACATCTCTATAGAGATTCTTTTGGGAATGATCCAGCAAAGCCTTCTTCTCCAGGATGAAGTTACAGGCACATCCTCAAAGGTCACTGAGTCCATTTCTGGGCTTCTGGGACCTCCTGGCACCCTCCTTATTGCTAATGCAGTCAGTGGAAGTCACACGTGACAGAGACTCAGGCACTTGTTGCCTCTCAGGAGTTGACAAGGGATCTGGAGTATGGCTGCCAGTTACGTTAGTTTTGATGACTATATTCATTTTTAAAACTGTAAGCTCAGAACTTAGAATTTTAGATGTATACATCAACAGTGTTATGTGGTTAATAGGTTAAACATCCATCTACTAGTGAGTTAAAAAGTTCTTCCTTAGTAATTTTATAAATCAGTATGCAGGTACAGTAATACCTTGGTTCATGAACACTTTTGTTCACAAACAATTTGGGTCTCAAACAAAATTATTTGACAAAATTTTGCTTCTGTTCACAAACTCCACATCAAGTGGCACTTACAACCATGGCCATCTTCACCACACAAACACAGCCCTTTTCTCCAAAATCATAAAACAAATTAAATTTGTGAGCCTAGGGGCCACTGTATCATCCCATTTTCTGTGAGCAATAATTCCTTACAACTCTAAAGTTCAAAGGGTTTCCCTTAATAACCTTGTCTATTTCTTGACCATCAGATGTTAAGTCCACTAGAACATATATCCTTTGATCAGCTAAAACTGTAAAATTCAGTGCCGGACTGTGTCTGTTGTAGATGTCTTACATATCACCCTGTCTCCCAGCCCTGCTCCATTGCATGAACTTTGGAAGTATCCACTTAATATTTTCTTTTTTCTGCAAGCTATTAAATTGAAGACATTTATATTCCTTTGTCACATTACCATCGCTTTAGCTTACTAGATAGTATTTTGTTTTTAGTGGTTGCAAATGTTGATTCCTTCTTTTTCAGTTTGCAAAACTATATGACAGGAAGTCTGTAGCTAAATATCACTTTATGATTTCCATCTGTTCAAGTACAATAGTGTTTATGGCATAGTCCAGATTGCAATGTCATAGAAATATCCTATTATAGCAGATAGAATTTAAAGGATCATTGGTACATTCTAATGAGAAAACATTTTTAAACAAGTATTTCACTTAATTTCAAAGCAGAATAAGTGAATACTACAATTTGATGACAACATCTGCTCTTCAAAATTGTTTGTGCTGTCAACAATAAAAACTTTCTCACTCCCATGGAAATCTTACCAGTTTGTTCTTACGTGAACCAGTAATAGAAGTGGGGCAGGCAGTGAGATTATTATAAAAGTCAGTTTGAGTAACATTGAAATATGCTTTTAGAATATCTTATTTTATGTGGTGATACTTTGGAGGTAGTATTGGAAATGTTATGTGAGTAAATTTTTTATTGTGATAGTTCACATTTGCTAAATAAAACAGTTCCCCACATCACAAGGAACTCTAGCAATTGCAAATTTTGATGGCTCTAAACTTGAGGAGGGTAGAAAAAAGAAGATAAAAATAATGATCCCTGGAGTGTCATAAAGTGTTGGATAATTCCAAAGTTTTAGTTCTAACATTGAGCTAGTTTGCCTCTGTTACACTGTTATAAATGTATCTCATTCTGCTGTCTGATCAAATGCTACTAACTTGTTTCCTACTCTGGTAGATACAATGCTGAAGTCAATGAGAGAAAACCACACTTCTCATCAGTGTTTTACTGCAAGTCACAAAGTAGCACTATTTACTGGGTTTCATACAAATTTTAGGTGCCTTTCTCAATTGTTTCTGTAGCCCCTTTTTAGGTCAAATGCCACAGACTGGGTGGCTTTCACAACAAATTTTATATTCTCACAGTTCTGGAGACCAGAAGTCAAAAATAAGGAATGGGAAGAGGTGATTTCTTCTGAGACTTTGTTTGTAGGTGGTCTGCTTCCTCTATTTTCACAAGGTCTCTAGTCAGGCGTTGACAGTTATTATTTTCCTTCAAGTGGTGATAGCACAGATGCATCAACTCTGGCTATATGTTTCAATCAGAAATGTTATTGTCACTTATTTTATTCCAAATTTGAAAGTGATGTCCTGCTGTTTTTTAATGTATTTACTTATTAGCAGTACTAAGGATTGTACACAGGGCCTTAATACTGAGCTATATCCCCTGTCTGTTTTAAAATTTTGAGACAGAGTCTTACTATCCTGTGTGGCTCAGGCGAGGCTCAAACTTACCATTCTCGTGCCTTGGGCTCCAGAGTGCTGGGATTACGGATTTGCACCACCATGTCCTGCTTTCCACGTGGTGTGCAAGACCACAGACCAGAAGGTGACACAGTTTGGTGCTTTGAGGTAATTTGTGCATAAGGACCAGGTATACTATTTTGGCACAAGATTCTCAAAATTCTTTTGAGATATTAGGAACATTAGAATAAAGTCTGTATGTCTATTTTAACTTTTGATTTTTAAAACATAATAGGCCGATTTTATTAACTGAAAAAATTATACTTTCATTTTTTAAAAATAGTCTTTATATTAAAAATGATAATTAAAATGCAAACTGATCCTTAGAAAGATCCTGATCCTTTCTGTATCTATCATATTAATAAGATTTTAGAAGTTACCAACACTGTTCAGTTATGAGAAAACAAACATAGTATAGTCAGTTCTGCCATAATTCACCATGTGTTATAGCTACACATTCTAGTTATCTTAAAAATAAATGACTGCTTATGTGAAATGATGTGCTTAGAAGAATATTCATTGCAGTAGTCATTTGTAATAAAAAGATTGTGATATAAATACCAGTAGATCAATAATTTAAAAGTTCATACAAGCTACGAAATTTATACTACTGTTAAGGATAGCCACTTGGATGAGTAATATCTTTCAAGATATGTTAAAGAAGTATTAGAACATATGTGTAACATGCTATCACTGGCATAAGAAGTACAATTTACAGTCAGCCTTTCGTATCCATGGCTCCACATCTATATACTCAAGCAACCACAAATCAAGATATTCAGAGAAAAGTTGCTTCTCTACTGAACATATATGGATATTTTTCTTGTTATTCTCTAAACAGTACAGTATAACAACTATAAATTTGCATTGTCTTAGGTATCATAAGTAATCTAGAGCTGATTTAAAGTATGTGAGAGAACGTACATGAGTTATATGCAAATACCCTGACATTTTCTGTAAAGATATGACCATCCAGATTTTGATACCCATGAAAATCCATGGGCACTGAGGTATACCTGTACATGCATACAGCTCTGAACAGAATGAAAAGGTGAGACACATTCTAGTACACTATATTGATAGTGCTGGATTTTTACTTCTGGGCAGAACTGTGTCTTAATTTTCTTTCCTCAGCAGGTAGCAATGTACTAGCTCATCTTGGGGACACAGTAAGATTGTATTGAATGGCATGAATTAATGTATCTCTCAACATTCTTATCTGTAAGAAAATTTTATATATGAAATTCCAAATTTTATACTCGAAATTCTAAATTAAAATTGAGGTTGATTTTGTCATAAGTATTTGTTACTTTTTATTCTTTTTCTTTTAAACAGTGAGACTTCTTGTTATGCTTAGTTCATTATTCTGTCTAGTGGATTTTAATTTAATTGTATCTTTGAGTCATGCCACTATAACATATGCATAATAAATACCAGAGGAAAGTGGAGAAAGAGGTAATAGGATGAAGAGCAACAATGTTAAGTTTTTAATAGTTGAAGGGTTATCATTAGGAGGCATTAAGTTTTCTATTTCTCCAAAGGACAAAAATAGACCTAATGAATATAGAAATTGTAAAGAGACAGGTTTTAGCTTAAAATAAGTCATGCTAATAGTGATTACAATTGAAAGAGCAGTGCCACAAAGATTTTTGGTAACAGTTGTACCTATCGGTTTAATGAAAGGAGGAAACTTGGTGAAATGCAGAGATTAGTAGTCTTTTTTTAGATCAAGCAGATCTAGGTTTGAGAGGTCTGCCACTTAGGAACTATTGTAAATTTAGGCTTTTAAATTCCTCTACCTGTGAAACAGGAATAATTAAATGTATCTCATAGAAGTGCTGTGAGAATTAAAAAAAAAAGGTACCTGACACATTATATAATAATGGGCCCTCAGTAAATCATGATTATTGCTGTTAAGATAGGAATACTTTTTTGGATGAAAGGTTATACAATTTGGTTTCCAGTATATGTTCTAAAGCTGATTTTTTTTATGTATTTAAGCAAGATGTACTTTCATATATGACTGTTGTTTAAATTATGCCATAACTAAAACATCATTTTAAATTGTGGGAAATTATTTAGTAAATACCCCTCCAGTGTACTAATCAAGCTGAATGTATATTTTAGAATCAAAAATGTATTTTGCAATAGAGTTCATTATTTAAGGTTAAATAGCTGCAGATACAGTAGAGATGGCCAGGGTTAAGTCAGTAAACAGAAATTTGCTATGTATTTCAACTAGGGAATGTGGTATTGGGAATTGGTAGCGTTAGATGTTGGACAGTTGGATGAACAAAATGAGAGCGCTGAGGGAACAGAGAGATAACTGCTGAAAGGAGCTACCCTTGCCGGAACTGGGGAAACAGTGAGGAGCAGGGGCTGCAGAAGTGTGGCTCAGTGACTTGAGGAGATGCTGCTGTTTCGGCTGCTCTTCTCTCTAAAGAATTCCAGAAACAAACACACGCTGCCTCAAGCAGGGCATTGTTGCTAGTGTGACATTGATGGGAAGCACTCAGGCCACGTTTGTTGTGCTCTGTAGTCTCCTTAGAGCGTCCTTGTCTGGCAGAATGAGAAATTTAGTTTGCAGATACTCATCTCCCAGGCCACAGATCAGAGTATGTGGCAGAGTGGATTTGGAATTAAGACGTAATAGTGAGAAATGGAAGAGACCTCTGGGTAGAATATCTCTATTGTCATATTTTTAATACCTAATTTATATATTCATGTAGGAAGCTTGTATTTTTGAAACGCTTTTCTCTCTGGAAGGGACTTAGCAATACATATAGTTTCCGTCAGTAATTTAAGATGTGTTCTCTTCAGAAAGGGATGCTTGAATTCATTAAGAATTTCACATACTTTACTTTTCTATTACCAAAGCACACTCTTAAAAGTTTTTTGTAAAGCTTCATGGATGTCTAGGAAACATTTTCCATTTTTATTATATGTGATTATTCCCGGGATTATAATTTACGGAGTGTAACATGAATACAAAACTCATGACTTCGTTTTTGCAATCATCAGTTTATAATTTGGCTAAAATTACTAGTGTGGTTTTTAGTTTCTTGAAGTTACAGCTGGATGGACTTAAAGAGATAAGTCTCTATCTCTGATTTAAAAGATTTTGTTTAAAGAAAAAGGGGGCACATGTTCTTATCTTCCTACAAAAGTGAGCCAGTAGATTACAACTGCATGTTTTATTAAGAATAGTTTGGTACTTTTGAAAGAAGTAATTTTTTTCAAATAGTGGTTTTTATTCGTAGCAAATCTGCTGATAGAACTAAGACAGACCCACCGCTCTGTTATGACTGTATGTGTCCATTAATTTCTGTTGGTTACATGGTTCCCAGTGAAGCAATTGTTGTTTATTGAGTCTTGTTTTCACTGAAGTATGTTCTAGAGTCCTTATTAAAATACTTGAAGTGGTTGGAAAAACATACACATGACTTACTTTGTGTAAAATATGTTCAGTTCATACTTTTAAAACAACTTTGTTTTGGAGTATAGGCCTTAGGTGAATTATGTCGTAGCAGCACTGTAGCAATTTATAAAAGTTAAGTAAATATTAAGTAATCTTTAAAATAGTTTAAGAGGTAGGGTTTATATTATTAAAACAAATACTCTAAGCATTTCACAAAACTGTTCAAAATTTATAGTTTGATTCTAGTTTTTGCTACATAAGAAATATCAAAAATTCAGGAGAAATATTAACAAAACTTTCATAGTAGAAGTTCCTTTTGATATATTCATATGAAGTTTAAATTGTATGTCTTAATTTCAATGACATTTTCACGGGTGAAGTGTTGGGGATATTTTGCAGTTTTAGATTTGTAAAGCCTCCAGGTGAGGGTGAATGGCAACATGAAAGTAGTATCTTCAGATAATATCTTAAAGGAAAAAAGAAAATACAAAAGTATAAAAAAGGTATAATCAGGGCTGGGGATTTAGCTCAGTGGTTCCGGCACCTGCCTCACAATATCAGGGTCTCAAGTTCGATCCCTGGTACCCCAAAAAAGGTATAATTATCAGAAAAATATTGAGCTGCTTCCACACCCTCTAATTGGTGTCCATTTACTTTTATCAATTGTTTAATTAAACTATTGTGATTTTATGCTTATTTTTCTTCATTGCCCTGAAGACTCGTAAGATAAGCACAGTGATTAAGGAATTTTACCATTGATAGGTAGTAGGGAAACATATAGAAGACATACTTGGAAATCATAGGAAAGAGGCATGATTTTAGAAATCTGAATGAGAGCTCCTAGCATTTAGAGCTCAAGTAATTCTCAGCTAGAGGCATGTTCTAGAGATAAATTAAAACAGATGATACATGGTTTGTTTTACATAACAGTCTTGTACTGGGAAAATGAAAATTAAAGATACTTTATAATACATAGTGAACTATAGAAGTGAAGTTTGATAAGTGGTGGGGATGAGCAATTATAGATCTCCAGCTGAGAAGAGGAGCAAAAAAGATATTCTGATAATCATAAGATTCAGAATAGAACAAAGCTTTTAAATGTTTTTTTTAAAATGTTTTGAAAATTCTGCCTAAGATTGAATCTAGACATCTTGTGCCATTAACTGTTACCTTAGTCTCCTGTCCCTCAGGTCTAGTAAGAGTCCTTTGAAGGGCCGAACCGCACTCTTAAGCTAATAAAGAGTAACTGTAAGTAAACCATACAGTTACTTCTACTATGTGGTGGGTTTTCATATCAGGAGAAATCCATATTGAAACTCCCATCTGAGGTCTGTTTGAGTTATGATTTCTAAACAGGCTACCACAGAAGTTTGAAGCATCACAAAAAACTCTGAAAAATGAAAGAGAAGCCTCCTTTGCTTCGAGTACCCTTTAAAGCACAATATTTCCACTATTTTTACTTAATTGGTTTATTACTATATTGGTTTATTTGCAAAAGATTTTACTTGGTGAAGAAAATAATTCCACTATCTTTAAAACATTATTGGATAACTGTTGAAGAGCATTCCCATAGATAGCATCATTTTTCTTTTTATGGTAGATATAGATAGTTGGGGAAACTTTATTTTTCTAAAGCACTTTTCTTCACTATTTTTCCATATGAAATTGATGGTATTTACCATGCTGTGAAGAAACTGTGGAAAATTAGAAAGTGCATTAAAACCTCTCATTTTGGATAGCTGTCATATACTGGATACATATGTTTATACACATTCTTAAACACTTGATTTTTAGAGTATAGCAACACAGTCTTAAAGGAATAGCTGAAGAGAAGGTACTATATTTGAGTGGCACAGACTATTACTGAGAATTTCTGTTCCTTCCCCAGAGCTAAAGGTAATATTGGTCCATCATTTTCAGGCAGGATGGTTGAAAGGATTATATATGGAAAGGCTAGTATAGAACATCAAAGCTGATACTTCTGAGGTTTACTGCCACCATTCTTTTATTATTTTTGTACAGAAAATGTTTCCTCTCTATAAAGTATAGTTTGTATTTTTTGTTTTGTTTTTCACAGCTATTGAAATATGATCCTATTGTATACAAAAGTTACAAAACAAAATTGACCTTAATGTTTTATTTCTAGTAGACATAACTGGATGTCTTTAGAGACAAGGGAGAAATCTTCCCAAGTGTTACTTTAGATTGGATTTATAGTAGTTCCCCCAACCATGGTTTCAGTTACCTATAGTCAACTTTGGTCCAAATACTAAATGGAAAATTTCAGAAATAAATTATTGTTGTAAATCTTTTATTGTGGCTAATTTATAAAGTAAACTTTATCATAGATATGTATTTAAAGGAAAAAACAAGAACTTATATAGGGTAACATACTACTGGTATCTGTGGTTTTAGGCATTTTCAGAAGGTCAGAATATAGCTCATACAAATAAAGGGGCACTACTGTATTTATGTTCAGGGCAGTATCACCAGATCGCATGAGTTGGTAGCTGCACATAGGGTGGAGACCAAACACAGGCTGTTTCTTGAGCTTGCTGAATGACTGTCACTATTGTTTGCCTTCTTTTTCATGGCCCTCCAAAGGGGAAGGTACCTGTACTGGCTTCTAAGATGTTACCAGTCATCTGAGTGCTCTTGCTTAGTTTGTATAGAAGTCACAAATTGGTAAATTGTAGCTCTTATGGTGTTAGTCTTGGGCTTTGAATGTCAGTGCCTATTAGTTCTTTTAGTATTAATGGCCCTCTTTGCAGCATGGGACCAGCACCTACTGGTAGGCCTTTGGAACTCTTCAAGCTACCAGAGATGGTGGCTGTTGGCTATTCTTCGTTCTTTGTTGTTCTTTGCTACTAGCCCACCTTTAGTGTTAGCAGTCCTGGATGATGGTAGCTTTGGGCATTAGTGCTACCAACTCAAGTTTCTCATTGCTTTTAGTGCAGTGGCCTGTGATGTTATCAGTTGCATATGCTCTTTTCAAGATAGAAATCATGAATAGGCAAGAATATGTCACCTGGAAGAGGCTTTATTAGGACTTTTGCTGCAGCATGAGGGGTAATGGTGTACTGACTAAGGGTATGAGGAGATTGCTTATGAAGGAAAAGAGGCATGCTCCTGCATGCACAATGTCAGACTTGCTATTTGACTGTGGGTAGGAGAGGAGCCCCTTGTGTACCTGAACAAGGGGTGCAAAGAGGCAGAATTCTACAGAAAAGCTACAGGGCAGAGCTATGTGGAATAAGTCTGTGATTGAAGCTTCCTAGAGCTAAAGCAGTTATCTTCCAGGGCAGCCATGGAGTGGGTGATGCAGGCTGGCTGGCTGCAAGGTCTTTGGAGCAGCTGCAGAACAAAAAATACCTTTGGGGAAGCAGCAGACCCTTCTCTCCTGTCTCAGTGATTATTTTTGTTAGTGTTTTGTTTTGATAAAGGATGATGATGGAGAAAAATTCATCAAAACAAATTTTGACTCTAAAATGATAAATTATCCAAGAAGTTCTTTTTTTTTTTGTACCGGGGATCGAACTCGGGTCCTCAGTTTGCGAGGCAGGCGCCAGAACCACTGAGCTAAATTCCCGGCCCAATCCAAGAAGTTCTTGACTCAGATTGTCTACTGAGATTATTGTATAACTTCATTGAAGTCTGGTACAACATTATAGATGACACTGTGCTCCCCTCCCCACCCTCTTCTAGTACTGGGATTGAGCCCAGGGAATGCTGAGACACAGTGCTGAGTCCCTAGTCCTTTTAAAAATTATCTTTTATTTTTGACATAGGATCTTGCTCAGTTGCTAGGCTGGTCTTCAACTTGGAATCCTCCTGTCTTGACCTCCAGAGTAGTTGGGATTATTGCCTTGAACCACCATGCTTGACTGTGCTGCTTTACATCTCAATTCATATCTGTCCTTAGGAGCCTCTGCTTTAATCTTTAGGTTCCATGTATAGAGAGTAAATTATGAGCATGGGCTACTTTAAAGTTGTTTGTTTGTTTGGTACCGGGGATTGAACTCAGGACCTTGCACTTGTGAGGCAGGCAGCAGAACCACTGAAAATCTCTGCCTGTAAAGTTGTTTGTTATTTGGGGTGTTTTATTACTTCTTGTAAGCCATGCTGCAGTTTTGCTACACTAGTCTTAAAGGGTATTTTCCTTTTGTCACTGCTGTGCTAACATTTATCTCCTTATTTTCTGTCTCATCAAATCTAATTTTAATTTTTTGGTATGAGGGAAATCCCTGGCCCCTGTCTAATCAAATCATAAGATAGCTTTCTATACCTTTTATAATACCCCATTCTTTTTATTCCCTGCAATTTTCTATTATGCTTCAAGGACAATCAGTTCTAAAAAGACAGGTCTTTTCTTGATTTCATTAACATACCATATCCATTACCACCGCAGAGCTTTCACAAATGTTATTCCTCTCCAGGAATGCCCAGTAGATGCACTGAGTTGTGTCCCCCCAAATTCATATGTAGAAACCCTATTCCCTGTTAGGATGGTGTTTGGGAATATCGCGTCTTTGGAAGATGCTTAGGTTTAGATGATGTTATGAGGGTGTGGTCCTCATAATAGGGTTAGAACCTTACAGAAAGGAGATACTAGTAGAGCACTGTTTCCACATATGAGGATGCAGTGAGAAGGTAGCCATCTGTGAGCCAAGAAAGGAGCCCTTATCAGCAACCAAAATAGATGGCTTCTTTATCTTGGATTTTTCAACCTTTAAAACTGAGAGAGGGGTGCCTTGCCTGGGTTGCCCACTGCAGGCGCTCGGCCAACGAACGGCCTCTGAGAGTGCCCCGGGAGCCGGCAGGCGGTGGCCCTCTGCAGGACTCTGTAGAGGGCCCGGGGGACACCAGTGGCTCCAAGTCCAGCCCATGCACAGTGAAGCAAGTTAAGGATTTAATATGAAGCACAGAAACAATGCCAACAGCAAGCGGTACTTGGTACACATTTGGTTAGTGTGGCAGCGTTTCCTTCTCCCACTGCTGCTGAGATGGCAGAAATTAGTTGAATTCAGTATGAAATGGAATACACCGAAGGTATTAGTCAGTGAATGAGGGTCCCGGAAAAATTAAAAGTAGCACCATCAAATGCTGACCTGGAACAAGGATTCCACGAAGGAGTTCCAAATGCCAGTGTGATAATGCAAGTTCCAGAGAGGATTATTGTAGCAGGAAATACTGAAGACATTTCATTTTCAAGACCAGCAGATCTTGACCTTATTCAGTCTACTCCTTTAAAGCCTCTGGCACTAAAAACACCACCTCGTGTACTTACACTAAGTGAAAGACCAGTAGATTTTCTGGACTTAGAAAGACCTCCTCCAACCCCTCAAAATGATGAAATCCGTGCAGTTGGCAGGCTAAAAAGAGAGCGCGCTCTGTGAGTGAAAATGCTGTTCGCCAAAATGGACAGCTGGTCAGAAATGATTCTATACCTGTGTTGCGTGGTGGGTCTGTTGCCGCCACTTCTAATCCTCATCATGACAACATCAGGTATGGCATTTCAAATATAGATCCAACAGTTGAAGGAGCGGCAGATGACATGAATGTTGTAGATGCAGCTTCATTAAGACGACAGATAATTAAACTAAATAGACGTCTACAACTTCTAGAAGAGGAGAACAGAGAACGTGCTAAAAGAGAAATGGTCATGTATTCAATTACTGTTGCATTCTGGCTGCTTAATAGCTGGCTCTGGTTTCGCCGCTAGAGCTAACCTCAGCACTCAAGTATATTGTCTCACCTGCTGGAAATATAAAGGATTTACAGACTCTTTGTTTTTGTCTTTGCACTGTATGCTGTTTTATAGCTCATGCCCTAAACAATGTACTTCATCCAGAAAGTAGGGAAAAGGACCTATATTTGTAGAAGTAAAGGTATTTTCTGTCCCTCAGCTGTATTCCCTTTAAGCTAGTTCTACAGTAACACCTTACGTAAAATTCTTTTGCATGTTTTGTAAATAGGCTCTACTTTGTTGTTGTTTTTAAAGAAATTGATTTTTCACCTCATCAGTCTGCACAACTCATTCTCTGAAAGGGACAGAGAATGCATCAAGAATGGATTTAGAAAGGTATCTGTAAAAGAAAAAGTGTTTCGTGCTGTTTGTCAACATTATTAAGCAGTTTTGTTAATAGACATTTTTGCACTACCTTTCAACATTAACATTTTTGAAGTTAAGGTCTGGTACCAGATTTAAGAAAATCAAACCACCTAATATTTCATGATCACCTGTACAAATTAAATTAATTCCTAACAGTTCATCAGTTTATCTAAAAAAAAAAAAACCAGAAATGCCTGATGTTTAAGCCATCCTATCTTTTTTGTTGTTGTTTTGCTTTTTGTTTGTTTTTTTGCAGCAACCTGACTAATAAAACCTGTTTTGTTTGCTTTCCGCTGTCATAAAATTTTTCAAAACTCAGCTTAAATCCTATCTCCTATATAAAGCAATCCCAGATCTTATGTCTCGTTCTTCAAAAATGTGCAGCTTTTATTATCTGAGCCACACAGTTGAGTGTAGTACTTGGTTATATCTTACCTTATATTCTTTAGTGGTTTCCTGTATCCTGCTGAATTTTGCCATTTTAAAATATTGTCATGGGTAGTTCTGGAAAGAATATATAGGAAAGGTAATTTTTTCTGGATATGTAATGGCTGATTTTTTCTGGAACTTGACAACTCTTTTTAACTCTATTGAGTGATAGTTTCTCATCTATATAGTGGTGGAAGTAGCTTTTATAATCTCTAAAATTTCATGCAACTAGAGATTTTATTGTTTGGTTTCTTAAAAATCTTAGTTTTCTCTAGAGCTGTTTTAAACCATATTATGAACGTTTATGTCCACTGACTGATTTGAGTTAATAAAACAAGGCCAAGGCCATGGATTAGTCCTCAATATGGACCATTTTATTTCCCATTCTGAAGTAATGAATTTCATCCTTAACTCCTATACATAGATACCATTAGTCATAAAGAAAACCAGGCAGGGGAATCCCTTTAATAATACTGGACAAAACCATCTTAAAACTCATGCATTACCGCTAAGCCAAACATGTATTTCAGATCAGATCATGAACTTAGTGGTCTGAGAGCTCTCTACAAGATAATGTTGTTTGCCTTTTTGTGATAAAATTTAAAAATATGTAAGTGCATGTTGTCAGTTACCTAACATGAACTTGCCCACAAGGTTAGTGCCTGTGTTTATTCTGAGAGTAATGTGAAATTTTACTTTTACAGTGGCATTTTTAACATACTTTTACAATGATATGGTATTCAGTTTGCATAAAAGTTTAGTGTATTGGGAGAATTCTAAGTCATAATATAGTTTACAGGGTAGGCTTCCTGACTTCAAAAGAAGCTGCGTTATAGATTTAAATACCACATTTATATTCCAGCAGGAAATTTTCTCAGTAAAATATAAGACTGTAACATTAATTTTGCTTAAATTATGATGGTGTTATGTAGGTTTATATTCCAGCAGGAAATTTTCTCAGTAAAATATAAGACTAACATTAATTTTGCTTTAAATTATGATGGTGTTATGTTTGATGGTGTTAAATACTTTAGTATTGTATAAGAAGCCTTAATACTTTGTTTTGTCTTCTTTATATGCTTAAGAAACAAAATAGTGAGTGAACCCTGGAGGTTTGCAAAAAATTATTTATCTCTAAAAAGAGGGCTTCATGCTACTCAGTTTGAGAAATGTTGAGGATTTAGCCCTAATGTAAGCCACCATTATCTTATACATAATCTGTCACAGCTCCTACCAATTTTTTCCCTTTTTCTTGTGTAGTCATTTACCATACAACATTCAGACAGTCCTTTAAAACACAAATTGGATCATACTGGAACTCTGTAATTTTCTGAAAGAATATTTTGCTTTAAGATATTTACTCTAATTTATTTTAGAAGGTCTTGTTTTATTTGTTTTGTAGATTCCTGTTACCTCAGCAGTTACTTCATAAAAGTACATGTTAAAATATTAGTATATCAAATCTAGCAGTATTTTAAAAGAATAAATCAGGAACAAATACCACTTAGCCCTGGAATGCAAGGATGGTTTAGTAGTAGGAATCCTGGTTAATGTAATTCAGTACATTAAAAGACTGAAGAAAATATTTTGTGAATCATAAATCTTGTGTAGGTACTTTTGCCACACAGCTACAGTGCTTTAATGGTTAAATAGAAATAATCTTTTGACAGTGTCATATAAGTTCCTCTCTTGTTCTGTCTTTCTGCCTCTTTCTCTGTGGTTTAGAATTGCAATAAATGATTTGTTATTAATGTACTATTATTTTTAATATTTGTTATGATTTTAATTGTAAATGTGTTTGTATCTTTTAACAAGATCATCCACCCAGTGTGCTGTCAGTAGTAGCACTGAAAAATATACTCCCAGAAATTAGTAACATCAGGAAAGAAGGTATAATTTATATGGTAAAATGCCATAAAGACCAAACTATTATGCACTTAATTTCAGAAAGAGAAAACTTTAGAAAATATTAGTGATAAGGCTGAGAAAACAAAAGCAATAGTAAGCCAAAAATGTTACAAATGATTATAGATTTATGTGTTTCCACACCAGGTCACCTGTATGCCACTTACTAAATTTCTTCTTCCTATGAGAAAATTAGTATTCATCATTGAGTTTTGACTTAGTATGATTTACAGGAATAAATCTTCATTAAAGTGAGATATTCTTTTATATATTGGGGAGAGGGGTAAATAAATACAAAGGAGAGGCACCTAATTCAGCTGAGGCAATATAGGAAGGTGATTAGGAAAAAAGACTAGAGATTTACCGAGATAAAGAATCTTAAGCTCCAGAAGGTGAAGAAACACATTGTGAACATACGCAAACTGGTAAAGACAAAGTTTAAATGAAATGGTCTTATAAGTAGAACTAAATTAGATTTCTGTAATATGTGCACTACTTTTTGGATTCATGCCCATAAACGTATTTCAGTAAAAATAAAAGCAAATTAGTGTATCGTTTTCTTTTCAAACAGAAAAGAAGCAAAGCACTCCAGCAGCTTGTCCATGTTTTTTTCATTTCTTAGGACCTGTAGAAAGAATTACAAAGCCCTAGGCCTTTTTTAAACCAACACATCCTGGTTAACTGTGTTACTGTTAGCATTAAATTAGGAAAGCATTGCAGAATCTTTACCGGTTGGGAAAAACAATGCTTTTCCACTTGATTTTTAAATACTGGTTAACTTGCTAATATAGTAATTCTCCCTAATCGACAGGTTTTGCTTTTCGAGATTTCTGTTATCTGCAGTCAGTCATAATCCGAAAATGTTAAATAGAAAATTTCAGAAATAAGTTTTAAATTGGGTGCTCCTCTGTGTTGAATTATGAGACCTCACACTGTCATATCCTATCCCTCTCAGATATGAATTATTCCTTCACATCATATATGCTACCTACCTATTAGTAAATAGCAGGTATCTCAGATATCAGGTCTGCAGTAAGAATAAATGTTCTATCTGTGAAACTCTGAAGAAGAAAAGTAACCTTAGGTGAGCAGTACAATGGAAAGCAAATAGAATTCTTTTTATTATCCGGGTCCATAAACTGAGAATAAGTTGTTTGGTACTCTAAGCCTCAGTATTCTTACTTGCAAAATGGGATAGGACTAGGTCAGTGGAAATACTTATGCCCAAGTCCTACCCTAGACCACTTAACTGGAGGTGGAGTCCAGAAGTTCATATTTTATACAGCTTTCCATATGGTAGCCATGAGGAGCCAGGGCTGAGAACCACTGAAAGACATGACTAGTACACAGAACATGTGGGTTTTTGTACCAGAATGTAAGTCAACTAAGGAACTAGTGTGCTGTCTCTTTGACTGACTTTTCACCCATACTGGATGAAGTCTAAGAATTCCATTGGATGCTTAAAATGGAGAATTTTTGGTAGAAGGGAATAGGAAATTTTTATTGAAGTGCAAAATTGTGTTACATAGCAACTATGTTATTAAGATTCTATGCTGTGTGTTTAAGATGCCTCCATAGCAGCTCCATAGTAAGACTCTGAAATTCTTTTTTCTCTGATTCTTCAGTTTAAATTTTTTGTTTAACATGGTGCATTTTTTAGCTTTCATAATGTTTTGATTTATGTTAGATGAATTTATAATTCCTTGTACTGAATGTATAGTACCACAGTGAGTGTATTAGACACTTTCCCATTGCTGGGACAAAATTTACTCAACATCAGAAATATAAAGAAAGAGAGACTTACGGTTTCAGAAGTTTCAGTCCATGTTTCACTGAATCAAATGCAGAAATGACATGGCAGAAGGGCATAGTGGAGGAAAGCTGATCACCCCATTGTAGCCAGGAAGCAAAAGAGAAGATAGAAGCCAGGGATAAGAATATCCTCTTTCAGGTCACCCTGTTAGTTGAGAAACTTCTACAGTACCAGTAAGTATATATATTAAGCTTTTTCTTTTAAAGGGTTGTTAAATTGAGTCTAAAAATAAAGGGCCCATAATCTTCATAAAATTAAAGCCAAATACTGCATACGTACTGCAGTAGGCTGAATAATGGTCTCCCTCATACATTCGCATCCTAATTCCCAGAACCTATGAATAGGTTACTTTACTTTGCAAAAGGGACTTCACAGTTGCAATTAAATTAATAATCTTCAGATAAGATTATCTTGGATTATCTGGGTGTCTCAATGTAATCCCAAAATATTTCCATATCAAGACATCCTTGTTCCTTTTTAAAACAGTGTAGTGCTTGATGGTCTGAATGTATCATAATATTTCTTTTGCTGCTATTACAGTGATTAAAATTAATGGCTCATAAGATCATAAATTTATCAGTGGTATAGTTTTTAAGGTCAGAAATTCTAAAATAAGATGCCTGGGGATTTATCTCAGTGGCACCATGCCTGCCTCACAAGTGCAAGGTCCTGAGTACCAAAAAAAGGGGGAAAAAAAAGATGCCAGAAGCATTGTGCTCCTTCTGGAGGCTCTAGATAAAATCTATTTTGTAGACATCTACGCCAGATTCTAGGGGCTACCAGCATCCCTTGGCTGGTGGCCTCTTCAGTCTTTAGGCAACACAGCATCTTGAAATCCCTATCACTGCTGCTTCTGTCATCACATCTTTTTACTGACTTACCTGACAATATGTTTAAATTTTTAAAATAAAGGCAAGCTGAAGAAAAATATTTATTATCCTAATATTTGTGTTAAAAACAAGGTCGTCTTTCAGCTTATACATACAGTTATCTCTGAAAGGGTAACTAATAAAAGTGATTATGTATTATGAGTGATGTGCATTGGACACCTGGACCCAGGGAAAGACAGAAACTTTGTTACATACCCTTTAAAAGATACTTCATCAGAGCTGGAAGTATAGCTTAGTAGTTTAGCATGCATGAGGCATTGAATTCAATCTCCTGCACCTCAAATGAAAAAACAAAATAAGCAAAAAGCAATCATTACAGACTACAGCACAGTGCTATTTTGAAAGTGGCTGTACATGTAGATCAAATTTTTATGAGACCAAATAAACTCATTTAAAGTGGCTGATAATTTTAACTGAATTGATAAACAACTAAATGTTTTTATTCTAAATTCATTTTCAAGCTAAAGACAGTAATTAAAATTATTTTCTTCCTGTCCTAAAGAATCAGCTGATGGAGATTTGTTGTTTAGTATATTCTAATGGCCGAAAGTGAGAAGTGACTGAATGTTTTATTGTTACAGTCCTATCTTATATTCTGCATGCTTCTTCCATGCCCTGCTATGATTGTGGTCCTTTGGAACTGAAATGACAGCATATTGTTGAAAAAAAGGGAATATATGTGTTTTTATATGTGCTAAAAATGCTTCTAAAATATAACTTGACTAAATACATCAAGCCTTTTTTCTACATATTAGTTATAAAATGTGCATATAAATACAGAGTCTGCCAAAAAAATATTTACACACTTCAGCAGTTCGCTATACTAATAAATGTCTGGAAGCTAATGGCCACCACTTTGAGTATCTCTTGTAATTGTAGAGGCTAAAAGTAGCTTATATTAATCTCGTGATGTCTCGGTGCATTTAGATTAAAATATTTATACAAGCTTTTCTTTTCCTGATGTATACAATTTTTGTGGACTATATATTTTATATTGTAGTTCAGAGGCTGTTTTGTACCATACTTGTATTTTGTGAAAATAAAATTTTTGCCGGGCATGGTGTTGCACACCTGTAATCCCAGCATTCAGGAGGCTGAGGTAGGAGGATTGTCATGACCTTGAGACCAACCAGGGGTACGTAGGAAGACCCTGTCCCAAAAAACCAAAATAAAAAAGAAAATAAATTTTCTTTATATTTTCAAAGTAATGTTTATTTCAAAAAATTTGGGAAATACTAAAAAGTGCCCTTGTATATTAAATCTCAGAGTAATTTAAAGTGCTATAAAATTTATATAGAACCATTGAAATGTTGGTCTCAGAACAAATCTTTGGTTTAAAAAAAAAAATCTATATTCAGTTCAACAGGCCATAACACTGGGCAGGAGAAAACACCTGTGGTATTGAATACTAGCACTACTTAGTCATATAATTTCTAAGTGTAGCATTATTTTTATATGAAAACAGCCAGTACCCACATTTTTTAGTTACAGGTCTACCTGATCTTAGTATCCTAGATGATACCATTCTTGTTATCTTTATTGTTCTTATTTTACTTATTTCCCAAATAGGAACACAGAAACTAGACAACAGTTAAGAAATGGCATTGTTTACTTCTGTCCTAACACATAAATGTGGGTATTTTTTAAACTCCTTGGTTAAAAGCCTCCCTGTATATACATAATTGCTTCTACTGTTCTTTGAGGAGAAGTGGGTTTTTAACTGCCACAGGTCGTTACTGTGTTGGCAACAATTTTCTGATTGGTTGTCTTAGTTTTCCTGAGAAGCTGCTCTTGTAGATCTTAATAAGTGGAGGTAATCAGTGAGAATAAAGGTGGAAATGTTATTTCAGATCTCTTTTCTAAATAGTTATTTATTGGCTGTTGCATCTTAATCAGGAATCCAATTTTTAGCTCTTTTACATCTTCATTATTTTTAATTCCTATTTATCAGTTTAAGAAGAGTAAGAAGTGAATGACTCTCTTCAAACCTCATCATAAGTAGACATCACAATCAGTATGCATGTATTTGGTAATTTTAAAAACCCTGTGCCAGACGCAGCTATTTAAAATAATAGAGTTTTCAAATAATATGGGACAACTAGCCTGTTTGTAAAATTAAGGTGGAAAAGACACATAAATATATTTGTATGCTATTCATTGACATTTAACAAAATATTTGTATATATTTGTTTTTATTTGGATGATATGATTATATATTATTTCCCCTTCTTTCTGGTGTTGATAAGCCATCCTTTTCAGGAACATACTGCTTTATAGTAGGAAAAAGATAAAATCAAAAAACCCTAGGGACCCTTCTTAGTCATTGAGATTAAACCCATAAGTGGACCCTTGACTTATGAACTCAAATTGTTGGTTGTAAGTCAAAACTATTTTTCCCATAAGAAATAGTAGAAATACCCATAATGCATTCTGAACCTCCCAAAGCACCCCTTAACTAACCTTTTCATAGTAAAAAAGGGTTGTGTAATGTAAGTAATTTCCAGAAACACCAATAATTTTCCTACTGTATTCACCAAAAAGTTATATAATGTGTCTAGTTTACCAGAACAACAATTTCATACTGTACTCACCATTCAAATTGACATCTTTGGCTTGCAGAAAGGGAGGACGAAATGAAAGGTGGTTATTGTTTGGAAGGAGAGTCCCCTTCCAGAAGAACATCAGGAACCCGACTCTCTGGTGTCCTTTCTCTCCTTGGGAGAGTCTGTAGCCCACTGGGACCTGCTTCTGTGAGGCTCACTAGGTCTCAACCTTTGCTGAACTAAAAACTGGTCTAAGGTTGTCTGTTTCTGTCTTTTCTTTAACATTGTTCTGTAGTATGACATAACATTGTCATTAAGCAAGTGAATGCAACTACTGGCTTTTTTCTCCGTCTGGCTGGGTCTTCTCTCAAATGTTTGCAAGTCTGTCCATTTTTTCAAGATTTCCTTTATTTCAGAAGAAGAACTTTGCTCCACTGATTGTTGCTACTTCCCCTCGTCTTCTGAAAGCTCCTCAGCTGCCATTCCCTGCTGCTCAGCCAGAAGTTGCTAAAGTTCTCTGTAGACAGTTCCTCTGAGTATTCCTCCACCCAACATCACCACTGTCTACCTGCAAGCCTGTGGACTCCTCTAGAAAGACAGTGTCATCAATCACAGGGTCAATTGAAGGCTCAGGCTCCACTACACAGCCTTCAAAGTCTCTCTCCTGTATAATTTTGAGCCACACTTTCTTCCAGGCAGATCTCAGTGTCCTTAGAGAGACATTAGCCCAGGATTTCTCAGTTAACCCCACACAAGAAAGGATGTTGTAATGTTCCTTCCAGAACTCTTTAAGAGTAAAATCTATATCTGAGACCATCTGGAAACTCTTCAGCTATCCTTGGTGTATAGCTTCTTAGAGTTAGCTATAACCTGCTGGTCCATAGGCTGAAGTAGAGGAGTTGTATTCGGTGGGAGGAATTCAACTCAGACCCATGGGAATATAATCTTCAGCCAATTCTTCTTCCAAATCTGTACATATAAGCTGGTACATGTATATGCTGTACTTATAAGTGAGATCAGTCACACAGATGCCACTCTCATGTTTTCCCACAATTTACTCTTTCTTTTCAATTGTGATTGCATTCTTTACCTTTTTTTCTAGCTTTTGGGGGGGTGATTTTGATAGCAGTAATCATGGTGACTATATAAAGCACTGACCAAAATCACATGCACAAACATGCACATCTGGGCTTAGACTGATGGCTACATATGCTTACATACACTTTTCTGGCATCCAGAGTCTTTGGTTGCAGCCACACAAGTGGCCGGCATTCGGGTTGTAACCTAAGTTGTTAGTATGAGAGGCCAGTCGTAACTCAAGGGTCCACTATTTTTTAGCTCATCTGAGAATATTAATTAAATATTTTAAGTGTGCATTCATTCATACATGCACGTACTGAAATGTAAAGACTATTTTCTCTTTGAGTATTGGTTCTACATTACTTTTGTTTATAAAACAAACTCAAACTCATTATGTATTTTCTATTTTAGATTTTTTTAAATAAAACAACTTTTTAAGACACTTGCAAAATTATACTGACCTCCATGTCTTGCAATTCTTTTGCAATTATCTTGTCTGATTTAAGCCACTTTTTATTAGCTCTTTGTAGAGTATTCCATTTGATTTTCATGGACTCAATGCTTTTCCATTTTGTGCTCATATATTATGGTTTTTTACAATAAAAGATAAAAGTGTCATAAAACTAGTAACAGTCAGCTAAAACGTGAACTTGGTGAAACTAGCAATTTAGTTATTTATTACAATACTGTATAGTATATACTCTAGGGGAGGCTAGTCTGGCTTTAATAAGCATAATGATTTTTGAGACTAAAAATGGGTTAGCATGTGTGTACGTATGTAGTTCTTTTATTGAGCAGACATTCATTTTATGGATATATTTCCATTTATTTAGTTATTTCCTTGTTGACGGCCATGTGGTATGTTATTCATTTGGAACTCATACAAATACAAGTGCAGTAAACATTTGGGTAGAAGACTTTGTGTAGTGAGAGGCTTTCATTTTTCTTGGGTAAATACTTAAGAATAGACTGGACAAATTGTATGCTTAAATTAACTTTTTAAAAATTGATTTTATTGGTAAATTTAAGGTATGCAGTGTAATGACATTTATCATTGGAAATTTGCACCTTTACTTAATCTCTTTTGGTTCTTATTTTGTCCCCATTCCCCCGCCCTCAATTCAACCCTTCCATCCTTCCCATTTACAAAAACTTTGCTTTCGTTTTTTTATTTTCTAATATTAATTCCATTCCATTCTTCCTTTCCCCTACCCCTCCCACTTCCCTTTCCTCTTTGCCCCTTCTCTTCCTATTTCACATTATCTATTATACCTTTTAGTCCTTATTTACACTTTCAGTCTCTCACACTAGAGAAACTATTTGGTATTTACACATGTG
>NW_004624742.1:10530796-10545859 GCF_000247695.1 Heterocephalus glaber | reverse complement strand
TACTATTGTATTAGTGCTTATATGATTTTTCATGTCCATTAACATTTGTTTTATATAGTTGCGTGCACTAGTGTTTGAGGATTGTCATCTCTTCCTGTTGGATTGTTCCCTTTACAAGGATGTAGTGTCCTTCTTTGTCTCTTTATCAGTGTTGGTTTGAAATCTACTTGATCTGCAAAGAGGATAGCTACTCCTGCTTTTTTTTCGGGTTCCCGTCGAATGGAGTATTGTTTTCCACCCTTTAACTTTCAGTCTATGAGTTTGTTTTTGAATTAAGTGTGTTTCTTGTATGCAGCATATTGTTGTTGAATCTTGCTTCTTGACCCATTCTGCCAGTCTATTTCTTTTGATTGGTGAATTAAGACCATTTACATTGATGGTTATAACTGATACATGTTGAGTTATCCTTGTCATGACTTTTTCTTTTTGTTGGATTCTCCCCATTTGTGTTTAATTTCTTGTTGTGCCCAACGGATTCATTGTGCTGTACTTCCTGGGGTTGTGATCCTCGTTGTCTTTTCCTAGAATATTGTTTAAAATTTTTTGGAGTGCTCGTTTGGTATTCATGAAGTTCCGAAGGTGCTCTTTGTCATGAAAGTATCTTATTTCTCCATCAATTTTTTTTTGGTACTGGGGATCAAACTCGGGACCTTGCGCTTGCGAGGCAGTCAGCAGAACCACTGAGCTAAATCCCCAGCCCTTCTCCATCAATTTTGAAAGATAGTTTTGCAGAGTACATCAATCTGTGTTGGAGGCTGTTTTCCTTTAGGGCTTGAAATATGTCACACCATGCTCTTCTTGCCTTGAGGGTTTGTATTGAGAAATCTGCTGTGATTCTGATGGGCTTTCCTTTTTATGTGATTTGTTTCTTTTCTCTAACTGCTTGTAGAATTTTGTTTTTCTGTTGTGTTTCTGGAATCTTAACTATTATATGCCTATTATATGTGTAGATTTTTTTTTGATCAAGGCTATTTGGAGTCCTATATGCCTCACTTATCTGTATGTCAAGTTCTTTCCCCCATTTGGGAAGTTTTCTGTCATCACTTCTGTGAAGTTTTTTCATGTCATCTGCACTCTCTCCTGTTTCTTCATTGACTGAGATCAGTATTATGTTATTCTTCTTTGCATCGTCTAGCAGCTGCTGCATTGATTTCTCATGGTCCCTTGCTGTTACAAAGAAATTTTTCTTTTCCTGGTCACTAATTGCAATCCTATCTTCTATATCTGAAATTCTGTCCTCACATTGGCTCATTCTGCTGTGCAAACTTTCAATGGAGTTTTTAATCTCCCGGAAATCTGTTTGCATCTGTTTTATGGATTCCACTTGTTTCCTATGTTGAGATTCCATCATGTTCCTCAACTCTTCTCTAGATTTATTAATCATGTCTTGTAGTATGGGCACCATCTCTGCTGTTACCTGAGAAATTATTTCTGATTTCATTTTTTCCAGATTGTCTTTCATTGCCCGTTCAGGGAGTCCAGGTGGTTAAGTATCAGATAGTTCCATATCGTTTCCCTTTGGGGTTGCTATAGGTGATCTGGAAGTCTGGTTTTGAGACTTGTTTTTACGTGTCTTCTCATTGGGGGTGGGGAGGTGGTGATGTGTGCTGCTGAGGCCCACATGGCTCACCTCCTCGGCACTGGGGGCTGTGGTATGGCGACCTGGAAGGTTCACCTCCTCTGCTCCTTGGTCGCTGAGGGCAGTGGTAAGGCGGCCCAGAAGGTTCTCTTCGTCTGTGTTGTGGGCAGCTCTTCTCCTCAGTGCTGGGGCAGTGGTACAGCGACCCGGAAGGTTCAGTAATTTAACTTTTAAAGAAACTGTCAAATTGGTGCTTTCCAAAGTAGTTTTCCCATTTTATATTCCTGCCAGTAGCTCATGAGAATTCCAGCAATTCCATATTCTTTGCAACACTTGATATGGACAGTCTTTAGCAGTTTTAGTAAGATTCTGTGGTGTGTCATTGTGGTTTTTAATTTTCTCTTCCCCAATGACTACCTATGTTTAACATCTTTTCATGTTCTTATCTCTTTTTTCGGGGAAGTTTCCGTTTTTCTCTATTTTTAAATTAAATTGGCTATTGTCTTATTTATTATAAGATACAAATCTTTCATTGACTACATTTTCAAATTTTTTTATAGTTGTATCTTATTTATATTTGTTTTGTATATTCTTATATTTGTCTCTTAATTTTGACGTATTCTAGTATACTGTTGTTTGCTTTCATAATTCTCAATTGTCGTGTTCATGAAATCTTTGCCAAACCCACGTTTACTAGGATTTTTTTCTAGAATTGTTGCAATTTTATCTGTTATATTTAGATCTATGATTTATTTTCAGTTCATTTTTGTATATAGTGTAAAGTAACTCTTTAAAAAAAAAAAAAAGGCGGCTCTCCAGTTGCCTTTTTGCTCTTTGTTGAAAAGATGATCATTTCTTCAGTCTTACTAAAGGGAACAGGGAAAGGGGACGTTTTTAGGACCTCTGCAGTAAGTCCTAGTCTCCTGTGAGCCACGCAGTACAAGGCAAATTAATTTATTATACAGGAAAGGTAGAAAAAATGAAACTTTGAGAAGAAGCTGAGCTTTGGGCCTGATCAGTGCTGCTCTGGGCGGCAAAGACGGAAAGCCCCCAGCTTACCGCACCTTTTATTCAGTACATCAGGAGAAACACATGTAACAAATGACTTGCAGAGAGTTCAGTACATCCGGATAAACAGGGTGTAACAAATGACTTGCAGAGAGTTCAGTACATGGCATAAACAAAGTGTAACAATCCAAGAACAATGAGGAACTGAGTAGATGTAGAGTTTGTTCCTCCCAGGATGTCTTCAGCTGGTGTAATCCTGTCCTGGAGCATCACAGCATCACCCAGTCATGGAGGTCTCAGTTGTGACCTGGGGCCAAAATGAAATTATGTCTCAAAATGCCAAAGCTGGCCTGTAGGCAGAAGAACTAGGCCTAATCGAATGGTTTTTCCCTAAAAGTATGTAGCATTGCTCCTGACATCTTACCAACCTTGTCAAAATCAATTGATAATGTATGTATAATTGTATTTCTGGATTCACTATTCTGTTCCATTGATCTCATTGTCTCTCTGTATGCCAATTACATACTATCCTGACTCCTGTTTGTTTGTTTTTTAAGCAGTACAAAGGATTGAACAAGGGCCATTGCATCGATATATATGCCAGCCCTTTTTTTTAATATGTTTTCTTTTGAAAGAGAGTCCCACTACATCTGTAAGTTGCCTGGGCTTAAATAGAATTTAAGATTCTCCTGCCTCAACCTCCTAGTGTGTTGTGATTGCAGGCTTTGCCCGGTGAACTCCTATATCTTAATTATAAATCTTCTTTTTCTAGAATATGTTTTGCCTCTTCTAGATCCTTTATATTTCTTTATTCTTTTAGCATCAGGTAGTTAATTTATACCAAAAGGTGATGGGATTTTTTTTTATTGGAATTGCATTGTATTTATGTATAAATTGGGGGAGAGTTGACATCTTAACAGTCTTTTCAGCCATGAAAATGGCTTATCTATTTAGGTCTTAATTTTTCTCAGCAATATTTTATAATTTTTACTGCATATGATTTTATACATTATATTGCAGAGGGCCAAGGATGTAGCTCAGTGGTTCCGCCAACTCCCTTGCAAGTGTTAAGGTCCCAAGTTCAATCCCTGGTACCAAAAAACAACAAAAAAATTATATTGCAGATTCATCCATTATTTGTTACCATTTTACTTGTTTTTTTCTTTTTCCTTCCTTTCCCCCTCCCTGTCCCTCTCCCTTCCTTTTAAACAATTTCTTCCTATTTCACAATATCTATTACACATTTCGGCCCTTATTTATACTTTCAGTTTTTCACACCAGAGAGACAATGTGATATTTATGTGATTGTCCAGTTTATTTCACTTAAGAGTGTGGTCTCAAGGTGCTGATGCCATTTTAAATGGTGTTTTAATCTTCATTTCTGATTATCTTGTATAAAAATAGACTTGATTTATGTATATTGATTTTTGTGTCCTGTGACCTTACTAATATTTATAAATTCTCGTAGTTTTGTTTTTTGGGATTTTTTTTTTTTTTTGTATTTAGGAATTTCTACATCGCTGTGCTGTCAGTAACAAAAGACAGTTTTACTTCTGTTCTCTAATCTCTGTGCCCTTATTTTTTTTTCTTGCTTTATTTCATATTCTAAAGCTTCCAGGACCATGTTCCATAGGAATGGTGAGGGTGGACATCCTTGTTTTCCTCTCAGTTGCAGGGTGAAAGCATGCAGCTTTTCAGTAAAATACACTGTTAGATGTAAGTGTTTCAAAAATATTCTTCTATGAATTTTATGGCTTGTGTTTAGTTGTCCTCTCAAAGCCTCATGCCATCGTAAGTAGGGCTTTTTCAGAGGTAGCTGGATCTAGAGTGTGTGATGCTGAGATGGATTCATGGTGCAATGCTAGGATTAGGGCACCAGGATTAAAGGTGTGAGTGCTACCCAACATAGGGGACAGAAAGAGGGCTTGCTTTCACTATCTTTTGCCTGGCATGTTTCTCCTCTGCAATGCTTGTCTGCCATACCATCTTGACATGGTGCCAGCCAATTATAGACTGAAACTCTACAAACTGTGAGCCAAAATAATCCTCTCCTCCCTTAACCTGTGGGTGTTGGGTATATTGTCTCAGCAATGAGAAAAGTAACTAAAACAATGGGTTTGAGGAAAGTTCTCTTTTTCTAGTTTGCTAAGATTTTTGTCATGAATGGAAGTTGGATTTTGTTTATATATTTAAAGTAATCTTGTATTCCTGGTGTGAGCTATATGGATATAGTGATTATTCTTTTATATATTATATTCAATTAACTAAATTTTGTTAATTTTTGCCTTTTTGTTCATAAAGGATGTGATTTCTAGTTTTCCTGCCCTCTCTGTCTGATTTTGGTATCGGTAATGCTTGTGTCATAATGAAGTGAGAAGCATTGTCTCTTTTTCAATTTGCTTCAGAGTTGATTTGAATTGATATTTTTCTAAAGTGTGTTATAATTTCTTAGTAAAACCAACCAAGCTTATATTGCTTTATCTGTCAGAAAGTTTTGTTTGTTGGTTGTTTTTGTGTGTATGGGGAGGGTGATTTTCATTTATAAATTTAATTTCTTTAGTTGGTAAAATGTTTTTATGTTTAACTATCAGTTATTAAATGAGATGTTTAATTTCTGCTTTTTAAGAGATTCATCCACTTCATCCAAGTTATCAAATTTATTGGAATAGAGTTGTTTGTAAATTCCCTCATTATCTGTAATGCTCTTTCATTTTTCATTCTTATACTGGTAATTTGCATCCTTTTTTTCCTCTTTTCCGCTTAGTCTGGCCAGAAATTTTTTCATTATTTATTTATTTACAAAAATAATGAAATTTTGTTTTACTACTCTTTCCGTATTTTCTCCATTTCATTCATTTTTTCTTTTTATTGCTTTTCATTTACTAGTTTCTTAGGTTAAAAATTAGTTCATTGGTATTAGACCTGCCTTCTTTTCTAATATTTTCATACAGTGCTGTAAGTTTTCCTGTAAGCACTTGTAAGCACTGCGTTAGTTACATCTCACAGTTTTGGTATGTTTCAGATTTATTAAGCTCAGAACACTTTTCTGCTTTCACTTTTTTTCTTTGTCTCCTGGGCTATGTTATTTTGTCCAAATATTTGTAATTTCAAATGTTTTTTCTGCTACCGATTTTTATTTTTATTTCATTGTAGTCAGCGAACATACTTTGTATGATTTGAATCCATTGACATTTATTGAACCTTGTTTTGTGACTCCAGATTTGGTTTATCTTGTTAAATGAACTAGAAAAGAATGTGTATTTGTGTCCTGTTGTGGAGGTTTCTGTAAATGCCAATTAGTTCACAATATTATTGAAGTTTCCTATAGGTTTATAGAGTTTCTGTTGACTTTTATCAATTATTGATGAAATGATAGTGAAATCTCTGGTTGTACTTATGGATTTGTCTATTGTTTTCTGTGAATATTTTATTTACATGTTTTGAGATATGCTCAGCCCCTGCTCAATACTGGGGATTGAAGCCAAGGGCCTTTTACCACTGAGCTTCATCCCAGCCCTTCATTTTAAGACAGGGTCTTGCCAAGTTGCCCAGGCAGGTCTTGAACTTTTGCAATCCTCCTTCCTTAGCATCCAAGTGCTGGGATGAAAGTGTATGCCATTGAGACACTCCTGTAAAGGTGGCCAATTGTTTAGGATATTGTATTCCTTTGTCCTTTTAATAAATCAACCTCTTTATTATTATCAGCTCATTTTTCTGTCAATATTATTTATTCTGAAACCCATTTTGTTGTCAGCATGGCCTTTCTACCTTTGTTTTGATTTGTAATACCTTAATTTATCTTTTTCTGTCCTTTTCCTTTGTACTTGTTTCTTTAATTTAAAGTAGTTTTGTTGCAGGTAGTGTATAGGTGACTCTTGTTTCTCTATCCAGTCTGACAGCCTCTGCCTTTTCATTGGGGTAGGTGGATCACTTACTTTTGATTATACATAATAAGTTTTAGTAGTTATAACTGAGGATTAAAGGTTTGAGTAACTTGATGGTTTTCATCAAGTAACCTCATTCCTAAAATTTAATTTTCATTAAAACTGCTTTGTTTTGTTTAGACTTCTTGTTTCTGTGTTGTTAGGCCACCAAAAAAGAAAAATTAGAAATAAACGAGCTACATTAAAAATAAAATGGCTCCCAAAGATGAGGAATTACGCTGCAGAGAATTGTTATTTATGAAAGGGTGAAATGAAAAATCATATCAATAGGATCACAAACCAGAGTCAACAAAAATGTATTAACCAGGTCCCAGTATTATCTAGTATGCTTCTTACTGGCTCATATTTGGTACAGATTTTAGATCACTTACTTTTTTATCAGGAGATTTTTAAAAATACAGATTTCCCATGGAAACCCCATAGAAAGGCTTCAGTACCTCCCTAGCTGTATGGAATCTGTTATACCTTGAAATCTATCTTAATGATAACAGTGTTCAATTATTAGATTCTCATAGGTGTGGAAATCAAGGTGCTGCCATGGTTATCTGTCACCTGTATGTCTGGATTCTTTGCTCATTTACCTTTGTCCCACATCATCTTGTCATCATTAGAGGAAAATAGCTCCAAAGTCTAGGTCTGACAGACCTAGAATATCATACTTACAGGAAGAGTCTTGGCATGTATGGGGCTTTAGCTTTGATGATGCTCTGTATAACATTACTAAGTTAGTAGAGAGATCAAATCATCAAACCGTCCCTGTTTTCTTTTCTCCTTTTAACTGTATCTTGTTATGGATTTCTCTGTAAAGAAATCCACAAAATTCTCTGTAAAATCATACAGGTTTAATTTAGTAATACCATATCAGTGTCAGCAATTTTTTTCTACTTTGCGGGTGCTAAGGACTAAACCTAGGGCTTTGAACTTGTTAGGCAGGCATTCTACCCCTGAGCCATATCCTTAGCCCCTATTTGAAGCAAATTGAAGTGTCATCACCTTTGCTTTGTAGGTGGGTTTCTGAAAACTTGAGCCCCCCTTCAAGTCATATTAATTCTGTGAGTTTTGAGTTTTTGGAGTGTGTAATTAGAGTGCAGTTAAAATTATGTTGCGCAATTCAGGTGGGCTAATGAGGTTATAGAATAAGCAGTTTTGAATGGTTATTACTTTGCCTCATCCCCATTAATTTCATTAACCCATATTTTTTCATCATCATAGTTGGCACCGTGAAATGAACCAAAAATATTAAAGTAGATACTAAAGTGACTGTTAGTATTATATAGTAAATGTTTAGTTGTATACAAGTTCATGAATATTCTATATTTGAGTTTTCTCCTGTGATACTTCAATTATGTGTTTCACATAATTAAAAATACAATTAAGCATACTTAATATCCAAATGATATGTCATTAGTTCGTTTGATTTATATGGCTGTCTAGGATTTTCCTGTATCTGAAGTCATTATTGAGAATACCAGTTATCACTGCCCTGTGGGCTGTGGAAGTATTAGTAAAGAATGTAGTTAACAGGATGTTAGATGATGGCTGCAGGGTTTATTGTTGTTATGTATGTTTTTAAAATTTTTTGGAGGGGGGCATGTTGTTATACAAGACAAAATCCAAAGAGAAGTTTTGGAAATTCGTGTTGAAAAATTAACTTCTCTAGAAGCTTATAAACTGTTACCTGATTTTTATTTATTTTTATTTTTCTTTTTTCTTTTCTTTCTGGCAGTACTCCCAAGGACTACTCTGATTTAATTCCCAGCCTTTTTTAAATTTTATTTTGTTTCGTTTTGTTCAGACAGAGTCTTGATAAGTACCCCAGCCCGCGCTTGAATTTGTATTAGTCACTTTCCACTCCTTGGTATAAACAAAACACCAGACACTACAACTTAAAGAGAGGTTTATTTGAGCTCACAGTTTAGAAGTTTTCAGTCCAGAGCTGGCAGGCTCCACTGCAGAAACATCATGGTGGGAGCACGTTGCGAAGCAGAGCTCCAGGGAAGGAGGGCAGGGGTGGGGTGCCAGAGAGGAAAGGGTGAGGGACCCTGCATGGTACCCAGGGTCACACCTCCACGGCCCACACACACGCAGCCAGGGACATGCCTTTCTAACCACTGAGCATTTCTTAATCCAGTCTTGTTGAAATATCAAGATTAACAGTCACACTTGCGATCCTCCTTCCTGCCCTGGCTTTCCCAGAGTGCTGGGAGTCTGGCATGTAACACCACGCCAGCTGTATCTGATGTTTAAAGAGTCATTAAAAACATACATCCAACTAGAAAGCTATGTTATGGGTTCTAAAAAGGTATAAATATAAAATAAATCTCAAAACTTACTTTTCTGTCTTACCAATGAGTAATGTGTTTTTGTAAACTAAGGCTGAAAACTACTCAGGTTTTTTCATATATAGGACAGTGTTACAAATGAATGTCTTTAACATCCTTCTGAAATTATTGGTTGTGTCCCCCAGATTATGATTTTAGACTGAAAGGGTAGGGAATGGGCAGTAAAACTTGATCAGAATGAATAAATGTTGCATTTCCAAGTGTTTTTCTAGAAGCCGATTCTCAAGAGCAGTTTAAACACATCATGTAGAGTTCGGTGTAGTGATGGTTACAGCATCCTTCAAAGAGGCTGGGCCTGGGCTTAGGAGACCTAAGTGTTGGTGGGGACCAGTGAGGGAGGTAGGACATCCACCTCCCTCAATAGAATCAGTGCCATGATGAACAGATATCCTGACCAGAATACTCTAACAGTGAGTTTGAGTCTGTAAGTTGAGTGGCCTTGTTTTTCACTAGTCTAAGCTCAACCTAAAATTATCACAGATTCCAAGCCAATGGGCATACCAGTTATAGAGGATATTCTGCATCTGTCTTTTATTTTTCTTTTATTATACTTATTAGCACTTACCGTACAGAATAATGGGTTTCATTGTAACACTTTCATATATAGGTATAAAATGCTTTGATCCATATCCACCATCCTTATTACCCTTTTTAAAACCTCCCTTAGTCCTCTCCCTAACATTCATCCTTGTACTTTGATGTCCTTTTTTTTTTTTTTCTTTCCCTGGCCTCCACATGAGAGAAAAACATGATAACTTATCTTTCCAAATCTGGCTTATTTTCCGTAATATAATGATCTCTAGTTCCATCCATTTTTCCTGCAAGTAACATCTCATTTTTCTTGGCTGAATAGTACTACATAGTGTATTTATGCATTTTCTTTATTTCTTTTTTCTGTTTTGGTACTGGGGATCAAACTTGGGACCTTGCACTTGCAAGGCAGATGGCAGAACCACTGAGCTAAATCCCTGGCCCTCTTTATTTCTTCCTGGGCCTCTGGGCTGGTTTCATAACGTGGCACTGTGAATAGCATCTCAATAAACATAGGTTTGTTTGCAGGTATCTCCATTGCATGCTGACTTTGATCTCTTCATATAGGAAACACACGCAGTGGTGGTGAACCTGACACACATGTTTTTCTTTTAAGACAAAAGATGCTAACGTCTGAGCTGTTTTTTCTAAACTAAAACCTCAGTATTCAGGTTTAATTGTGGTGTTTGGACTTTGTGATAAATAAGTGGGTTTTCGGTTACAGTTTGAGCAGTGGTCTCTAAAAGGTTCGCCATCACTGGACTAAACTACTGTTACTGTTTTTTTGAGGCTATTGTGAATGGGTTTTGTTCTAGATTTCTTTCTCAGCAGTTCATCATTGGTTCCAAATTTTTTTTTGCTGCTTTTTTTTTGTAACCTGATATTTTGTTGAATTTACCAGTTGTTATAGCTTGTGACTAGATGCCCCCCCACACACACCAAGCCTCATGCAGTCATAGGTGGGGCTTTTTCAGAGGTAGTTGGATCTGGAGTGTGTGATGCTGAGACAAAGGGTATGTGATTACTAAATTAGTCAACTGATTACTTTGGCACCCACCGTAAACCAGGCAGCCTAAATAAAATATAAAAGGGGCAGAAAGAAGATGCTGTTGTCGCTAGTAGTTTGCTACCTTCTGTCTGCTGTGAACTGTTTCTCCTCTGTGATGCCCCTGTGCCATGCTACCCTGCCTTGGAGCCAGCCAGTTATTAACTGAAACCTCTACAAACCATGAGCCAAAATAAACCTTCCCTCCTTCAACTTCTGTGTCAGGTATTTTGTCTCAGCAACAAGAGAAAAGTTACTAAGATACCAGCTGTAAGAAAGTTTAGGTTCTGGATGTGGTAGCACCCCTTGCACTCCCAGCACTCAGGAGGCTGAGGAAGGAGGATCACTACAAGTTCAAGGCCAGCCTGGGCACCATAGTGAGTACAATACAAAGCCTGAGCTGCATAGCAAGACCCTGTCTCAAGAAGAAAAAGAAACTTTTAGTGTATTTTCTAGGGTTTTCTAGGTATAGAATCATAGCATCTGCAAAGAAAGATTTTGACTTCCTTTCCTATTTGTATCTCTTATTTCTTTCTCTCTCCTATTCGCTCTGAGTAAAGTTTCCAGTACTATATTGAATAAGAGTAGCCAGGATGGACATCCTTTACACCATTACTGATTTTAGAGAAAGTGCTTTCAGTTTTTCTGCATTTGGGATGATGTTAGGCATGGATTTGTCATATAAGCCTTTACTACATTGAGGTGTGATACTTCTATACCTGGCTTATTCAGGTTTTTTAATAAAGAGATGTTGAATTTTATCAAAGGCTTTTCATGCATCAACTGAAATAATCACATGATTTTGGGGTTTTTTACCTTGACTGTACTGATGTGGTGAATTATATTTACTGATTTGTGTATGTTGAATCATCCTTGCATCTCTGGAATGAAACTAACTCAGTCGTGGAATATAATCTTTCTTTTTATGTGATAATGAATTTGATTTGCAAATATTTGTAGAGGATTTTTCAATCTGTATTTATCACTGATATTGGTCTATAGTTTTCTTGTCCTTATCTGGTTTTGGTAGCAGGGAAATAAAGCTTCATGAAATCAGTTTGGAAGAGTTCTTTCTCTTTTTGTATTTTATGGAATAGTTTGAAGAACATTGATATTAGTTCTTTAAAAGTCTGATAAGAATGCCCAGGCATGGTGGTACATGCCTATAACCCCAGCACTCGAGAGGCTGAAGCAGGATGATCGTGAGTTCAAAGCCAATCTGGGATTCATAGTGAGAGACCATCCTTAAAAAAAAGAAGTCATCTAGGGCCGGGGATTTAACTCATTGGTTTCGCCGCCTGCTGCGCAAGCGCAAGGACCCAAGTTCAATCCCTGGTACCAAGAAAAAAAAAAAAGAAGTCATCTAGTAAAATTCAGCATCATTTGTGTCCAGTAGGCCTGGGCTTTTTTTTGTTTGGAGACTTTATTACTGCTTCAGTCTTATTGCTTGTTATTGACCTATTTAGGTATTTTATATCTTCTTGGTCCAAAATATAGAACTAGTCTGACAAGAAAAATAAACCTGAGCCATTTTTAGGAAAATGAATGCACTGTGGGACCATAATGTAAGTGAAATAAGTCAGACACAGAAGCTTAAATATTGTGTGATTTCTCTTACATGAAAAACCTAAATTATAAATAAAGAGCAAAATAAAAGACAGATAATATGAAAGAGGTAGATAAATCTTTTTCTCATGGGAAGGGACCGAGAGAGATACATGGGGTGGGGCAGAGAGGAGGGAAAGGGGATGAAAAAAGAATTGAGGTGTGTTAGTGCATATACCAACTCCCCAAGAGGAATGTTGTACTGCAAACATGTACTAAGAAAGACTAAAAATTGAGAAACAAACATTCCTCATCTTCCACTTACTAGCTCTGTGATCTGGGAAAATTATGCACCCTCTCTGGACATGGATTTCTTTATCTGTAAAGTTTGGACAGTTCAAAAAAGCAGCATAACTGTCCTTATAGAGGTTATCATACGGATTCAAAAGTACTTAGTATCGTTTCATTACATAATTTAATTACTGTTAGCTATTTTTAATAATTTTTTGCTCTACCTGAAAAAAATTGAAAATAATTGTGAACTATTTTGTGAACCCCCTGAAAAGAACATAGGTGCTGAAGTGTCTATTTTCAAAGTGGTTTTCATGTTAAGCTTGTGTAAGAATAAATATCCAGTAATATCTGATCAGGTCTGAAACATTGAGAAGACACAACCAGACAAAAAGTATAGGTTGCAGAGTGTGCTTTGTTCCCCTCTAGCTCCATGGATATCCAGATACCTTTATGTTTGAGGTTTTAAAGAAAGGGAGTGTAAGAAGTTGGTGGAGAAACTGTTTTAATGAAGTTCTATAAGGGAAACTATGTTAATTAGGTTTGGTTTGGGGTTTTTTTGGGTTTTTTTGGTACCGGGAATCGAACTCGGGACCTTGCGCTTGCGAGGCAGGTGCCAGAACCACTGAGCTAAATCCCCGGCCCAACTACGTTAATTAGGAAGACATAAGTTACTGTTCCTGGTTGGCAGATGGTTTTTTTATACAGTGATGAGAGGAATTGGCCTCCTTCCCTCCTTTGACTTTGCCGTTTCCCCCAGGTTTTCAAAGTCTTGCATCCTGCTGGTAGATACAGAAAGAGGAGGTGGAGAAAGCATGGCAAACAGTAGTTGGATGACCCCACCAAGATGCAGGGTTCCTGATAAGAAATTTAATTCTTTGTTGGGCGGTGGTTTCCTAGCAATAAGTACACACTATGAGAGAGAATACATAAATAGTTGGTATATAGTTAGGCATCTCTTCACACAGGCATGCAAAGCATGTTCACAAGTGACAGAGCTATCAGCAGAGGTACTGGAACCTTCTCCATTTCCACATGGAACACAGTATCAATTTTGGTATCAGGGGCTAGAGTATTCACTGAATTTTTCTATTAGGGGAACAGAAATAATCATGTTGGATTACATAGGATTGCCCTGTGGAAACCAGGTAACCAAGCACATGCTTGAAAGTATAAATACTTCTGCTTTTCCTTTTTAAAAAAACACATGAGGCATCTTTAGAAAATTTCCAGAAATGTTAGAAAGGCATTTTAATGGAGAATGCGGTCTTAGGAAAACATCTTGGCTCAAATGAAAACTTGGCTATTAATGTAACTCCATATACATACACAGTGGGAGGGAAAACTTGAATTACCAATTTTAGATAAAGTGCCCATGGAACATCCAGATGGTAGTATAGATCACTGAAAATTACATTTCAGGAGAAACTAGAAGTTCTGAATTAGAAGATAGAAATTTGGGAGTCACAGCAAAAAGTTATCAGCTGATGTCAGGAAGTGAATGAGTTCAGAAAGGTAAAGTATCAAGTTAAACATACAGAGCAGAGCTTCAAAGCAAGATTTTGAGACCATCAACTTTATGTCTAAAGAAAATATGGTGGTTTTGGTGAGATTTTTGGCCATGTTTTCATTAATGAACATTTTAAGTGTTTTGGGGCCATTTTGTCCATTATTAAGTATTCATATTTAGTGTAGGGTAAATGATTAAAAACAGATGTAAGACATGTATGCTTGCTTCATTCCTACTGCTATGCCTTCGTTTTTGAAGGCATAATGAGTTTTGTACTCACAAAGCACATAGCTTGGTCTTACTATTATAAAATTCATTTAACTAAAATTCTCCTAAAGTAAAAGTAAAGATGTAATAACATGAAAAATGTGAAGAAGGCATAAAGGAAATTATTCTGGGAAGACATTTAAAACTCTTAAAATCCAGACATTGGCAGAAAAATACAACATAAGGGATTCAATTATATGTAAACTTTGTAATCCATCCAGCTAAAATATTAATTTTGATATTAAACTGGCAGGAAGACTTCCTTAACTCTTAACAGAAGTCCAAACTACTGTTAAAATATATGTACTTAGAATGCTGGAATAAATACCATAACTAAGAAATTCAAAGCATTTTCAAAATCAAGAAAGAAATGCCAGCACTGCCTACAAAGCTGAATTATCTTCACACTTCAACAACTGCACCTGGTGCACCATTCGGGAGTCAGAAAAAAGAAAAAGGAGTAACTAGTACTCATTTCCAGCTGGGCTTGGGAATTATTGTCCAAAACCTAATGCAACAGCTGTTTGAAAATTAGAATTAGCAATGCTGAAAACTTCCTGTTATTTCACGAGAGTTTGAGACACATCATATTCTTTTTAAAATTAATTTTATTGGTACATTTAAGGTGTACAATATAATGACATTCATCATTGGAAATTTGCACCTTTACATGATCCATCTTAGTTCTTATTTTTTCCCCATTCCCCTGACTTCCCTTTACCCCCTCCATTCCTCCCTATCTACAAAGACTTTGTTTCCAATTTTTTCTTTTTCTCATACTAATTCAGTTCCCTTCTTTCTTTTTCCCTACCCAGCCTAATTCCGCTTCCCCTTTGCCCCTTTTCTTCCTATTTCACATTATCTATTATACCTTTTAGTCTTTATTTACACTTTCAGTTTCTCACACTAGAGAAACTATTTGGTATTTATACATGTGTGTCCTATTTATTTCACTTAAGAGTATTGCCTCAATGTGCATCCATTTAGCTATAAATGTCTCT
>NW_004624742.1:10480135-10519575 GCF_000247695.1 Heterocephalus glaber | reverse complement strand
GTTTCCTATGTTGGGATTCCATCATGTTCCTGAGCTCCTCTCTAGATTTATTAATCATGTCTTGCACTATGAGCACAATCTCTGCTGTTATCTGACAAATTATTTCTGATTTTATTTTTTCCAGATCCTCTTTTGTTGCCAGTTTAGGGAGTCTAGGTGGTTGAGTATCAGATTGTTCCATCTTGTTTCCCTTTGGAATTGCTGTAGGTGATCTGGAAGTCTGGTTTTGAGACTTGTTTATGTGTCTTCTCATTTTGACCAGGGGGCAGGGGGATGCTGCTGGCACCACATGGCTCACCTCCTGTGTGCTGGTGGCGGTGGTATGGTGGCCCAGAGGGCTTCTCTTATGCGCTGGGAGTGGCTTATCTCCCGTGTGCTGGCGGGGGTCAAAGCATTTTTTATTTTGAGGCAAGGGTCTTGATAGTTGCCCAGCCTGAGCTCAAACTTTCAATCTTTCTGCCCCAGCTTCCCAGAGTGCTGTGATTACAGGCATGAGTACAAACGTGAACCACCACAAAGTAGGGTCTTCCTGTGTAATGCAGGATGGTCTCACTCTCCATCCTTCAGCCTCAGTCTTCTGCTGGAATTACAGTAAGTTGTTACCAATAAGTTTGAGAACTGTTGGCTTACAGGATGTAATTCATTTTCCAGGCATAATGCTTAATACATTGTGTTCCAGCCTTTTTCCACTTGTCTGCCTCATTTACCTTGTCCTCAGACCTCCTATACTGTAAGGTAATTGAGACTCACTTTTAGGCTGCAAGCACATCACTCAGTATTATGCTTCCAAGTGCTTTGCTCATGCTTTTCCCTATGCCTGTAATGCTTCTTGTCTCCCCAGAAAGTAATGTCTTAGCTTTCTTAGTTATTGCCTATTAATCCTTTTATAACCATCCTTTTCTTTGAACCTCTATCTTGTATAAACTTTTTACGTTTTGTTTTGAAGACAGGGTCTCACTATGTTGTCCAAGCTAGCCCTGAACTTTTGAGCTCAAGTCATCCTGCCTAAGCCTCCCAAGTACTGGGACTACAGGCACATGCCACTGCACCTTGCTTGTATAAATTTTTAACAAGGCATTACACCACAAAACAAGAGTGAGTTTATCTCTAGAACTTGGTCCAGTGGTTATAAATTGATAATTCTTGGTAAATGTTTAAGAAATTAATATAATGCAAAAAACACTTGATCATAAATGATCACAACAATCTCACTGCTCAAAGCTACATGGTATAATATAACTGTGCTCAGTTACTTAAATGAATAGTAATCACAAGAGATAAATTCTTTGTTTTTCTGAAGAGAAGGATACATCTGAATAAAATAAGATGTTGGGAGAATAACCATGCAGTCCTCTTCCCTTCTTCCTGCTCAGATTTTATTGGTTGGCATCTGTCTTTATTTCTGCTTTGTCCTACTTTGAGCCTCGGTTGAGCGGATGGATGGAGTCCTTAAAAATAATATCTACTTCTAGAAACATGGGTATTCATGGATCAGTGTAACATGATGTTTTTAACTCTTTCGGGAAGATGCCTCATAGGTGAATAACTGGGCAAAAGCACCAGCACTATTCATAATAGTTAAATCCTGAAAGAACCCTATATGTCCATTAGAAGATGAATGGGTAAAGAAAATATGGTATTATACACAATGGAATATTGCTCTGCCATAAAGAATGATAAACGAGTCATTTGTAGGAAAATGGATATACCTTGCAATCATAATGTTACGTGAAATAAATCAGACACGAACTTAAATATCACATGGTTTCTCTTATATGAGAAACCCAAATTATAAATAAAGCACAAAATAAAAGATAGATAATGAGAAAGAGGTAGATAGATCTTTTTCAAATGGGAAGGGGATCAAGAGATGGAAGGGGATGAAAAAAGAACTGAGATGTTGTGTATATGTATGTACCATTTCCACACAAGGAATGTAACCATTATGTACTGAAAACATGTACTAAAAAAGTGAAACTGGAAAAAATACGTATAAATTACAGGTTTAGGAATTTAGTGGTTATGTGCCCAGAGGTGGTTCCCTGACTGCAGCTCTCATCGGTTCAGAGGTACACTCTGGATCTTCTGAGAGGGTCTTTAGAGCCTAGTAACTTACAAAGCCCATTCTCTGCTGAGCCACAGTTTACCTTCATTCTGAAGCAGTACTCCAGAAAGGATGCTTCCTCTTTTCACAATGATTTTTTTCAGATATTTCAAGATACTTTTAGTCCTTTTTTGATTTTGTACCAGCATGGCATGGTCAATCCAGCACATCCATATTCTGGATGTCCTTTAGGATTTAGTGTATCCCTGAAATGACACATTATATCCCTGTGTAATTGAATAACAATTTAAGAACTGTTTATTCCCGTTATTTATGACAGTAATTACTGCATTTTAGTTAAGAATGTAGGCTTTACTATCAGAAAGATAGATTAAAGTTTTAATTCTGACTTTGTTTGTGATGATTCTATAGGTAATCCCTCTAACTTTAAACAATTGTAAGAATCCAAAGAATTTACGTACATTTGACTGTCTACCATTATTCCTGGCCTATAGTTAAGCCTGGTAAGTAGGAAAAGTTGCTGTCCTTATCATTGTGTTTATCAACATAGGCTAAAATTGGTATAGATAATTTGCATCTGCTTTGCATTACTGTTATTAAATAATTTTATTTTTAAATGATAGTATTTTGTTATTTATCAGTTTGTGCTGCTTTCCATCCCCACATATCATTTTGAAAACTAGCTCCATCCTTTGAAAGCTTAACTTATCTAGTATATTTTTCAGAAAAGTTTCCCCCATTTCTTGGATCTAGAAGTATTTTGTTTTCATGACATTTGTCACAATGTTACTTACTCAGTTTTGTACAAGAAGGAAATTGAAAATAGAACAGTTCACTTAACGTTTTTAAAAAGGCAAAGGATGATTTGAGACAGTGTCTTGGTAAAGCTTAAGAAAAAGTAATAGATTAATTGGACCCCCCATTTTATATTAGAGTATACAAGTGATTGAAATATGTAAAAGAATGAAGCCTTAAGTCAGCATCTGTGGTTTAAAAAATAGATACTCAGCACAAGCATTGTAAAGTAAAAGGCAAGGTGAATGGTCATAGGTGAATATAAAACATCTAGAAATACGGCCTTCAAAAGATAAGACAGTAGCAAATCTGATTCTGGTCTTCACCTGTGTGGCATTAAATACAAGACAATCAAAGCAGATTGGCATTTTCCTGAAGTATAATTTGGGAGAGGTTTCATTTTATTAATACATCTCATATCTATATTTATGCTGGTACATTTATAGAAAAAAATAAGGCCTTATATTGGACCTACTTCAGTCCTCACTATCCATATAGTAACCCACCAGTAAAGAAAACTTGCATTTTTTCCCTCTTGTTCAAGAGTGCGACTTAGACTATTATATAATGATTAATTTGGGGGATGATAAAATTATGTTGCTTTTGACTGATTTTTAAGCAAACCTTTCAAGCTTTGAAATAAGTATATGTACACAGGAAATTACAAAAATAATGTTTTGCTTTTTAACACCCATAAGGCAGTCTTCTGTCCTTATGTTTTACTAACTATAGTATATTATTTTCCATGTCTATTTCCTAGGAATGTTACAGGAAACAATTGCAAAAATGCTTTTGCAATTCCAAAATAAGATATTTCAAAAAATTTCAATATACTTAACAGAAAAATAGAAACATTACTTCTGTAATGTTTTCATGCTTTATTTAACTGTGAGGTTCTATTCCCTTATAATACAATATAGAAAAATACTAAATCTCACACAATCACTGTAATGGAGAACGCAGACTGTGGAGTCAGATTCACCTTGGAATGAATGCTTTCTAACATCAGTAATCTGCTGTTGACCACTTAACTTCTTTGACATTCAGTTTCCTAATCTAAATGGATCAAAATCTAAGATGATGCAAATAAAGCACTTAAACAGAATAGATATAGAGCATGTACATATAAAACACTTAAAACTTTGAGAATTTACTTTTAGCTATTACCAGTTATATTATTTCATATAGATTATTACTGAATTTCTCAGTTTAATAAAAGAATGTTGTAACTAGTATAAGAATTTCACATTTGTAAATTAGAAATAACTAGAAAATCTGTCATCAAATTTGGCAAGTACATTTAAGTAGGATATAACATTTTAAATTAGTAACCTAGCAACAAAAAGAAAGGAATTATATTGGGGATTATTGGATTGATGGGATATTTAATATCTACTTTAATATTCTTCACTAAAATATATTTTCACTGCTATTTTATCAGTCGGATTAAGTTTGGCAGAAAAATTTGGTTTCTATTTTGTAATGTGTTTTCATTAATATTATGAATTAATGTATTAGGTGTGATTGAAATATACAGTGAAATATTTAAATTTAAATGTTTATTAGAGTAAAAGACCCATTGCCATTAATCTCCCTCAGAATACTCCCTTGCTTCACATACACTTATCCCATTGTTCTTGCCACTTTCTGAAGCAGTTCTAGAAAGTATCTTTACAAAATGATCAAATTAACAATGAGTACTGTTGCTGAGGGCCACCAATTGGAATGCAGGCTTGTAAAAAATTACTATATGTCCTTATCCATTTTATTACCAGATCTCACACTGTGACTTCTGGCTCTTCCTTGAAGTCAAAATAACCTGAAAGGGTAAACATTTTAATCAATTCAGGACATCAGAGTAGCTGTGACAGCACGACTAAAGACACTCATGAAGAATACCACCAGAACTGCTTCAGAAAGGGGCAAGAGTGATGTGATTTTGTGTTTGAAGTTAAGGGGAGTATCTTGAAGGGGATTATTGACAATTTGTCTTTTTCTGTAATACCTAAAAATTTAAACAGTTTATTTATTGATCACACTTAATTTTATTTTCTAATCACACCTCATGTAGTTAGCATGACAGCATAATGTATATGTAAAATATATATCTCCAGCGTCTTAGAAAAAGTCCTTACACGTTGAAGCATCCAAAGATTTAAAGAAACTAAGAATAAATGAATTTTATAAACTGTGTAGTGTTTCGTACACATTTTTAATGTTACTGTTACTAATATGAACCCGTAGTGTCTTAAATCATAAGATCGAAATATTTTTGTTAATTTTTAAGCGAATGTCACTTAATGTAAATCAGCCTTTTTGTTTTTTGAGACAATGTCTTGCTGTGTAGGCCAGACTGGCCTGAACTCAGAGTCTTCCTGCTTCAGCTTACTGAGTGCTGAGATTACACGTGTGCACCGCCATGCCTTGCATTTGCAAGACAGGTGGCAGAACCACTGAGCTAAATCCCCGGCCCTAGATTAGCCTTTTTAAAGTGAACAATTTACTGGCATATAATACATTCATAGTATTATGCAACCACCACCTGTGTTTAGTTCCAAAACATTTTTTTTTTTCTTTTTTGGTACCGGGTATCGAACTCTGGACCTTAGGCTTGCGAGGCAGGCGGCAGCACCACTGAGCTAAATCCCCGGCCCCCTTTATTCTTTTTTAAGACCAAATAATATTTTGCTATACATATATTCTGAAATTTGTTTATTCATTCATCTATCGATGGATGTTTGGATTTTTTTCACCTTTTGACTGTTAAGTACTTGCTTGAATACTTGTTTCCAGTTCTTTTTGATGTATACCTAGGGATGGAATTGCTAAGTTATATTCTAATTCTAACTAACTTTTTGATAAGCCCCCAAACTGTCTCTAATCATAAATGTACCTCTTACATTCCTCCAGCAATGTTGTTTAACTATAGCCATCCTAGTGGGTGTGAGTAGTGCTGTGTTGTGGTTTTGAGTTGCATTTCCCTGACGACTACGGATATTGCATTTTTTGATGTGTTTCTTTGCTATTTGTATGTCTTTGATTATTGGATAGTATGCTAATGTATGCAAATGGTGTGACAGATTTACCCCTCATTCTTGTTTTAGTTATATACCATACATTTTGATCTTATTTTCATTTTCATCCATTTCAGTGTATTTTTAAGCTTTATTTGGGGGGAGTTTGTTTTGCATTTGTTTTCTTTTTCTGCTTTTTTTATAATTACCTTTTGATTTATCTGTTTAGCATGTTTTGAGTTTAAAATATTTGTATCATTTTTTATGGTTCATTTTTATGCATTTCACTATATAAATATCACTTGTCAGTTTGCTCCTGTCATTTTTGTTTGTTTGTTTGTTTTTTGTTTTTTTTTTCGGTACCGGGGATCGAACTCAGGACCTTGCATTTGCGAGGCAGGCGGCGGAACCACTGAGCTAAATTCCCAGCCCCTGCTGCTGTCATTTAACAAAGTCAAGTGACATATAGAAACTTCACCTCCATTTTATGTTCCTCTATTCTCCTGTTTACAATATAATCATCGTAAATATATGCTCTACTTCATTTAAAACTACGTCATGCAAGTGTCGTAATTGTTGCTTTCAAAAACTCAAAAGAAGGGAAGTTTATTGTATTTACCATATTTTACTCTTTCCATTTTTGCTCTTTCTTGTGTTTTGTTTTGTTTTGTTGCGGTTTTGTTGTTGTTGTTGTTTTTGAGACAAGGTCTGTCTTTGTAGTTCAGGCTGGCCTCGCACTCACATCCAGTCCTCCTGTCTCGCCCTCTCGAAGTGCTGGGATAATCTTTCTTGTGTTTTAAAGTTCCTTCTTCTATCCTTTCTACTTAGGGAACTTTCTTCAGCTAGTCTTTTAGGGTAAGGCTACTTGCAGTAAATTTTCTTAATTTTCTTCCATATGAGGTATTTTCTCTGGGTATAGGATTCTTTCACTTCAGCACTTGAGAAATAATGCATACTTTCTGTGACTCCATGGTTTCTAATGAGAAATACGTTATTCCAGTTTTTCGTCTATAGAATTCATTTTCTCTAGTTGCTTTCAAGATTTTTTTCAGAAGTTTAATTATGGTGTGTTTTGGCCTAGATAGATATTTTTGGTTTTTATCTTACTATTCAGCTTCTTGAATCAATACAGCTGTCTCTTGGCAAGTGTATGAAGGTTTCAACCATCATTCGTTTGAGTACTTTTTCAGCCCTGTTTTCTTTCTCCTGCCCTTCAAAGACTCTTTAACACCAACATTAGATCTTTCATTGTAGCACACAAAGAGGACCTGGAGAGGGTCATTTTGTTGCTCTTTTCTTATTCTCAGTTTATTTTCCTACTGCTTTTCAAACTGAGTAATTTCTTTTCTTTTTTTTTTTTGGTACCAGGGATCGAACTCAGGTCCTTCCGCTTGCGCAGCAGGCGGCAAAACCACTGAGCTAAATCCCCAGCCGTAAACTGGGTAATTTCTTTTGTCCTGTCTTCTGGTTCATTAAGTTTTTCTCACACATCCCTTCCATTCTCCTTTGAACCCATTCATTGAGCTTTTTATTTTAGCTATTATATTTTTGGGTTCTAAAATTTCCCTTTGGTTCTTGTTTAGTTTATATGTTCTATTCCTGTACTGATTTGCTGAGGCTTTTTGTTTCTCATTTGGTACAAGAATGTTCATAACCACTCATTAAAGCATTTAATAATTATTTGACCAAGATGTCATCTTTCTTGAGATCTTCTTGGTTTTTGTTATGATGAACAGTATTTGACTTAAACCTGAATGCTTTTATGTTTCGAGTCTACTATTTAAATTTTCTGTTTTAGTTGGCCTTTCCTGGTACCACTCTGGAAAGAGGAGAAGGTACTGGTTTGTTACTGTGAAGTGGAGGTACAAGTCCGGGTTCCTCAGTGCCCTCTATCGGCACCCAGGAGGTTCATTGTTATTGCTGTGCCAGGATTAATGTTACACTAGGTGATGGCCAAGAGTCCTGATTATTTGGTAGGTCTCCTCTGACACCACCAAATGTGAAGAAGGCTGCTCTCATTACGATGTGTGAAAGTGGAAGTTTAGGCTCCTTGATTACTCTTCACTGACATTGTAGAGGGTGAGGTGCCTTATTTCCTACTTCCTGAGATGAAAAGTACTCACTGCTCACGTGGCCTCCTCCGTCACTAAGAGTGTTGTACCTTACGTTAGCCTTGTGAGGGTAGACATCTTGGCTTCCCACTTAGACTGTAGTGGTGGAGGTGGGAGGGGTTTTTTTTCCTGTAAAATTTAGCTAAAAGTAGAGTGATTATTGCCTGAAAGTTCTCTACCATGTTATACTGTTTCTGTCCTGGTCCGTTGACTAGAAAGAGCAGGCATTTGTCTTTGCCTGTTTCTAGGTTGCCTCTTATGTGTGAGGCAAAAAGGAAACTTGAGGAACTCACACTGTGTTCCATGTACCCGGGTTCCCAGTGAGTCTCCCTTCTCTCCACCTTTTAGGGTTTGTTTTACAGAAAATGTACAGCGTATTTAGTTGTATTTCACAGGAAGAATAGGTCTGTTTTTCTTAAGTCATTGCACGCTCTTTTATAGGATGACCCGACCCATGTTCACTCTAACTTGTAAGTTTTAATGATAATACGTGTGTCCTTTGGTTTTTTGGGGTTTTTTGTTACCGCAGATTTAACTCAGGACCTAGTGCTTGAGAGGCAGGCATCAGAACCACTGAGCTAAATCCCTGGCCCCCTGTGTCCTTTGTTGACTACTTGGAAACCACACAAGAAAGCATTTACCAGTGTTGAGAATCTATTCCTTTGCCTTGAGTATAAAAATTTATTTTGTCAGTCTCCATAATGATTAGTTCAAGGAGATTGTTCCAGGCTAATACTCATAAGAAGATGATGTATGTGCTCAGATAACCAATTTATTTAATTCACAATGATTAAACAGTATTACTTCCATGTTGATCAAATAATGTTCAGCTGGATAAGTACACTGTCAGTAAGCGATGCTGAAGAATCAGTTACACGGCCTCCGAATAGCTTTCTTTTAATTCAACTTTGTTGCTTCTCATTGTATACACATTTTCTAGGGAATAAATTGCTGTTCAGAGCAGTATTTGGAAATACACAGTGCTCAAGACTTATCCCTAAAAATTTGTGAGGGGTCACCTTTAATTCTGATATTTAATAGCGACAAGCCCATACTATATTGCATCTAGTGCTACAGCGGGCATACCTGCCAGAAAGTCCTGCACAGATTGATAGGCCCTGGCACCCTCAACCATAGGCATTTCTTGGATAGGCATTATTGGTTTCCTCTTTGGTTTTTCTTTACCTTTGATCTTTATTTGCATTTAATTCTTTTTGAAAACTTACAATGACTTTTGTCAGGTTATTAATAATTCATTCTCTTAGGAGCCATTTTCTTTTGAGCAAAGAAAGCTAACAGATTGAAGAAACAACCTACAGAATGGGAAAAAATTTTGCCAGATACTCATCAGATAAAGGATTAATATCCACAATGTATAAAGAATTAAAAGGTAAAAACTAACGTCAAAAAAGGAGCAATCCAATTATAAAATGGGGAGATGATCTGAAAAGACATTTCTCAAATGTAGAACAGATGGCCAGTAGATACATGAAAAGTGTTCAGTATCTGTAGCTATCAGGGAAATGCAAATTAAAACTACAATGAGATTCCATCCACTCCTGTTAAAATGGCTATCATTAAAAATAGCAATAACAGGGCCTGGGATTTAGCTCAGTTGTTCCACTGCCTGTCTCACAAGCACGAGGACCCGAGTTCAGTCCCTGGTACCAAAATAATAATAATAAGTTTGACTGAGGATTTAGCTCAGTGGTGCCGCCACCTGCCTTGTAAGCGCAAGGTCCTGAGTTCAATCCCCAGTACAAAAACAAACAAAAAATTGCAACAACAAAATAATAGATGCTGGCAAGGATGTAGAGAAAAAGAACATTTATATACTGTTGGTGGAAATGTAAGTACAGCCACTGTGGAAAAGAATGTGGAGGTTCCTCACAAAACAAACAAAAACCCTGTGACCCAGCTAGGTATGTATCTGTATTTTTTTTTTTTTTGGTACCGGGGATTGAACTCGAGACTTTGCGCTTGCAAGGCAGGCGCCGGAACCACTGAGCTAAATCCCTGGCTGAGCTAGGTATGTATCTGAAGGAAATGAAATGAACATACAAGAGATACCTGTGTACCCATGTTTATTGCAGCTCTATTCACAATAACCAAGATAGAAAATTAGTCTAGGATACCTATCAAGAAAATACCGTATGTACACGCAGTGGAGTAGTAGCCACAAAGAAGAACAAAATCCTTTCATTTGCAGGAAAATGGGTGGAACTGAAGGACATCGTGTTAAGTAAATAAGCTGGACACAGAAAAACCAATACCATATGTTTTCTGTCATACCTGGAATCCAGGGGAAAAAAGATGACCTGAAAGTAGAAGAGGGGCAGTAAGGGCCTGAGAAGTAGAGAGAGGGCAAGGAGGAAGGCTGGGCACAGGCGGACATGATTATACATGTGTGGAAATATTAGTATGTGTTAATAATTACAAAAACAAAAAAACCTTGGAGCCGGAGATTTAGCTTAGTGTTGCCACACCTGCCTTGCAAGCACAAGGTCCTGAGTTCAATCCTCAGTACCAGAAAAAGAAGAAAATCTGGCCATGTGTCAATACCCTTATGATTTTATGTATTGTCACAGGAAAATGTAATCTACCACCAATAGTAATAACTATTAGTCGAGTGAGAGTTTATTTTATACCTATTACTAACAAAAGGTTCCTTAATTTTCCACACTGTATTTACCTTTTTATGTAGTCTTAGGCCTAACCCTATTAATAATCATTTTGTGTATTTAAAGTAAAAATACTTTAAAAATAGAAAATGCATATAGATATATTATTTGAATGAGGAAAGTAGTGAGGTATTTGTACCTTCTCATAATTTAAGAGATTTTTAAATTGTGTGAAACATACAATTTGTATCACTTAATACGTATAATAAACAAGATTAAAAATTACTTTTAGCGAAGTGTTGTTACACACTTCCAGCATTCTGGGAAGTTGACGCAGAACTATCATAAATCCAACCCCAGCCTGGGCAACTTGGGGACGTACCAGGACCCTATCTCAGAATTTAAAAAGGACTAGAGAGGTAGCTCAGTATAAAGACCCCAGGTAAAAGTCCAGTACCTCACCCATCCACACACGAGTAAAAATTACTTTTAGTTGAACAGTTCAGCTAGAGTTTTAACAAAGTTACAAGATAAAAAAGATACTTAATAACTTTTAAAATACAATTTTATTTCATAGCTAATTTTCAAAGCAATTGTTTAGGTTTATGAAATTTTATGTTACTGGAATAATTATGAAATCAATATTGCAGTTTTTCTTTAATCCATTATATATTCTATAGATAAAACATATACCTATTTATGAGATAACATCAAATCTGTTTCTTTTCCAGATGCTTGATTTAAAATAAAAAACAGGGAGCCGGGGATTTAGCTCAGTGGTTTTGCCGCCTGCTGCGCAAGCACAAGCACAAGGACCCGAGTTTGATCCCTGGTACCAAAAAAATAAAAAATAAAAAACAGTTGAGGGTAAATTCAGCATTGTTGATTGTAAGTGAATGTTTTAAAGACAACTTCATAAAAGAAACCTTTCACGCTTTTGTCAACACTGGAATGTCAGTAACACTTTTAAGTTTCTTAGTAGAAGAAGAGTTTGTGGGCGTAAAAATATTGTAAAAGTTTTGAGGCTTTATCAGTTTGAAATTGTTTGGAAGATAAAATTTCATTGTAATAGTTGAATAAAATAATTTTATAGACCCAATAAGTATTTGTTGAATTTAATCTGTGACAATTTCCAAATCCTGTGTGATACTCGTTACATCATATGTTATCTTGATTTATAGGTCCATTTATAAGGCAGTGTTATTTTAGAAAATAATATGATATATACTTCCCCCCCACACACACAGGGGATCAAACTCAGGACCTTGCACTTGCAAGGAGGCAGGCCCTATCACTGAGCTAAGTCCCCCGCCCATGATGTATACTTCTTAAAAGTCTTTCCTGACACCTTTTTCTTTCTGTTTCTTAGCCTCTTTTATGGATTATCTTTTACTAGCTGCCTTTAAAGTGTTTCCTAAGATTTTATCCTGGGGTCTCTGTCCATGCTATATATTCTAGACTTTCTAAGCAGTTTATCCATTTTCATGGTTTTTCCCAAACATCTGTCTTCCATTGAACCTTTATTTCTCACCACTAGATCTGTTTGCACATTTACCTCCCTCCAAGTCATCCCAGGCAGTCCAGGGATCTGTTCATCATTAAGCTTGTTATTTCTCTCTCTTTCCCAGTTCCACTACCAAGAAAAGGACATGCGCGTTTGCACATAAGTGTATAATGCATATGCTTATCTATCATTTATGTGCTTCTCCTCTTGTTTTGGAAGACACACTGCCAGTAAATAGCAGGCTTAGAACTTTTCACTCAAGTCTTCTGAATGTGAATCCTCAGCCCAAAATGCACTCTGTAACGTGGTGATCACATCTTCTAAACTAAAATATAAGACCTGTGCTCCAACAATATTTTAAGCCTGAACTTGTCGATTTATACCACATTGTTTTTTGATGTCACTTTATTAAATCGCCAACGTATGAGGGAAACACTAATAACCACATATATAATGTAAAATTGCAATTAGTGTAAATACAGTGAGACTTGGATAGATACACTTGTATTTTTTTGAACTCATTGGGGAGATTAGATATTGGTTTCCTGGCAAGTGTAATTGAATTGAAATGTGAAGGCTGAATGTATTAGTTGGTAGAAGAATGGAAGAGTGTTTAAGGAAGATGAGGCAACTTGTACGAGGATCTGGTAATAGGGACAGTGCCTGCCATATGTGAATAAGTATCCTTGTCCAAAGTAATGTCCACTCTTCTTAAAGCTGTCCCCCTTCTTCCTTCTGTTGCTTCCTTATTCTACAAAAGTTTGAAGCTGAAATTTACATTACGTACACAGAAGTAGAAAGCAAAATGCTTAGAACCACATAGTACATTTGAAGTAGCGGAATCGGGAAATTTAAGTAAAGTCAGGGAGTGGCCACTTGCCAAGTGTTGTAATCCCAGCCCTTTGGGAGGCTGAGGCAGAAGGATCTTCACTTCACAACAAGAGCCTGTCTCAAAATAAAAAATAAGAGCTGGGGATTTAGTGCAGTGGTTTCGCCGCCTGCTGTGCAGGTGCAAGGACCCGAGTTCAATCTCTAGTACCAAAAAATAAATAAATAAATAAAAATAAAAAATAAAAGTGCTGGTGATGTACAGTGGTAGAGCACCCTTCTATTCTGTCCCCTAAAAAAAATAGCTAGGACTTGTCTGTCGCCAATATGTGTAACACTCAAAAAGAAAAGGTTTGGTGGTGGTGGAGTTTTTCTCTCGTTACCTAATTTAATCATACTAGTCTTTATAGTCACTTCCCTGATAAATTTTGATAAAACAGGGAATAACTGAATCCTAAGTAATAAATTTGAAAATCTTCTTTTCTAGGTGAGTTTTTTACTGTGAAGATTACTATTCCTTGTAATCTGTCTCTGTGTTTGAAAATTCATTCAGGATATAGAAATTCTTTTAGAATGTCAAGTGACTTTTTTTTTTTGGTACCGGGGATCGAACTCGGGTCCTTGTGCTTGCACAGTGTCACGTGACTTTTGAACCACACTGAAGTACTCTCTGCTCTGTGCTGTTCTAAACTTGATGACTCTGTCTATACTTTTGTTATTGATATGTAAATGTATTATCCTTCAAACATAATACTTAAGCTATCAAAACATTCCTTCACCTGCTCTTACTCAGTTCTCCAATAGGAAACTATGTTATAGGTTAAAGCTGTTTTAGAATCAACTAGATGGCTCCTCCTAAAATCTCAAGCAGTTTGCCCATGTTACCTGTGTGTTTTGATCTTTGTTTTTGTTTTTTCCTTTATGTTGGTGTCTTTCCTTATCGTGGTCCAATGTTCAGTGTTCATAATTTTCTTCTAGTGTCATTAAAAACTAGCCAGGTATAGCGGCACACATCTGTAACTCCAATACTGTAAGAGGGTGAGGCAGGAAAATTGCAAATTCAAGTCCTGTCTAGGCAGATTAGTGGTTTAGCAAGACCTTACCTCAGAAGGCTGGGAGTGTAGTTCAGTGCAGAGGCTCTGGGTTCAATCCCCAGCACCTGGGAAGAAAACAAAAACTTAGCTCCTGTCTTTTTTCTCTGCAGAAAGGGCAATCGCAAGACATGAAGTTCGAGAAATTGAGCAGCGACATACACTGGATGGACCTCGGCAAGATGCAGCTCTAGATGAGGAGGAAGACATGGTGATCATTTATAACAGAGTCCCCAAAACTGCAAGCACCTCATTTACAAATATCGCCTATGACTTATGTGCCAAGAATAAATACCATGTTCTTCACATCAACACTACCAAAAACAATCCGGTGATGTCTTTGCAAGACCAGGTAATTACCACTCAGGGAATGGACAGATGGTTTCTGATACAGCCTCAAATTTTTTTATTTTAAAGGAGTATGCATGCCGATTTTAATGAATTGTAAGCCTTGTGCTCGCTTCGGCAGCACATATAACTAAAAATGAATTGTAAGCCTTTTATAAGAAAAGGACAAACCAACTTTCATATAATTTTACATCCTTCACAGTATTTGGCACATTTCCTTGATCAGGTATTTGTAAAATTAATGAGTAATGAACTTTTGAAGAAAATATTTATATTATTCAGAGTAGTGTCATTTTAAGAAAATGGAAGTATTTTTGCCAAGAGACCCTGCAATAAAAATTATATTGTTTCAACTTATGACAGAGAAATACGTATTGAATACTCGTTACTCAGTTTTATGGCTGGCTTCCAGAATCTCATCTTTAATAATTATAAATAATAACCCAAGACTCCTGAAGAACAGGGATTGTGGCTTATGTCTTTAATATAATCTGGCTTTTTAAACTCTCAAGAAATTGTAAGATAAACAGATGGATGGATAATTTTAGGAGATGGTTTTAAGAAAAGTGGAGGAAATTATGAAATCAAGTTTACTCATCTCTTTAGCAGCAGTAGCCCACATTTCTCCCACACCTGGAGTTTTGACTATAATTAAAAATGAAGTTATCTCTATAAACATTTAAGAGGATGGGAATTAGATTCCATGAGGAAGAAAAAAGATAATATTTGAAAATACTATTTAGGATCAAAAGCCATATTGGAGTTGCTTTTTATAAATTACAGTTTTTTGCCAGGGATTTAGCTCGGTGGTTCTACTGCCTGCCATGCAAGCGCAAGGTCCCGAGATCAATCCCTGGTACCATAAATAAATAAATAAATAAATAAATAAATAAATAAGTAAATAAGTAAGATTTCTTTTATAATCAGTATTTGTTTGAAAACAACTGAAATTGTTTTATTGTTACAGGGTTGACTATTTTCCTACAATTAGGCATAACTGTAGTCTTTACACTGAAGCAAGAGAGTAACTTTGATACATGGGGTTAAGGTTGACCTGGCTAAAGAGTTGTTGATGAGGGCTAATGGTATGTGACCTATCATCTGCCCTTACAATTCTTGGCTCTCTGCAGGATCCTTGATTACTCGTTTTCATAGAACCAAAATTTCACATCTGTCAGCCAGACCAAATAATTCTTCTGAAAATGAAAAGAAACATGAGCTTTTTAGCTAAGTGGGTCATAAAACCTATTCATTATGTAATATTGTATATCTCAAGGGCAAGCATCTTTAATATTCCATTTTATACAGTGTGGTGGGTTTTAAATTTGTTTGCATTACTTTTCATAATTCACCTGGATTTAAAAGGAGCATGCCTTAATGTTCACATAATTTCAGATCTCAGCAGTATTTTTTAGAAAAATGTTAGCTTGTTCAATTTTTTGAGTTATTTTGTGTCCAGCGTTATAAAGTTTTTTGGCAGCTACGAGATAACTGGCAATGACATCAACCATTTTCCTCATGGAATACAGATCTGCAGAAGCTCACCACAGATGGTATTTATGGGCATTGTGTAGTAGTACATTTTCCCAGTTGAATTCAGATAAGATAAAGCCTCTGTTTTTCTTTCAGTAGCTTGTTAGTAATATACAGAAAAAAGGAGAAGTACAAGTGCTATTTTTAAAGCAGTTTGATTACATAATATATAACATTTAAAACATCTATGTGGGGCAGAGAAGAAGAGTAGTCTTAATCATTAGCTGACATACTTCCAAAAATCAGCTGGTAGTTCAAAACCTGGTCTTAATTAAGAGTGACTTACATAAAAGATGTTGTCTAATATGCAGTACCTGCAGTTTACTTGTGTTGTGTTACACATAAGAGCACTTTTCGAGGCAGGTGGAGGAACCACTGAGCTAAATCCCCGGCAGGAGCACTTTATGCAATCAAAACATATTTACTGGTTCTCTTTACTTTACCTGACATATTGGGTAGCATTTGTATTTTCCTTTAAATCTAGTAAGCTTCATCTGAATGTAAACTTTTATTTTTATTTTTTATTATCAACATAGAAATTTCTTTAAATTCAAAGTAATATGGTTATATTTAAAATGATAATCATCATTTCATTGGCTCTGAAACAGTTTTAAGATGTTATTTTATTCTTTTAAAAAAATTTTTTTTGTACCGGAGATCAAACTCAGGACCTTGTGCTTGCGGGGCAGGCAGCAGCACCACTGAGCTAAACCCCCAGCCCCCAAGATGTTATTCTTTTAAGTCAAAAAATATCCAGTAAGAATGTACAAGGAAGCAAAAACTATAGAAATGAGTCTGTTCATTACTGGCACTTACAACAAGAGAGATATACACTAAGATACAGTAACAGAATGTAAATTATAAAACATGTAAGAACATGTTCTCATGCTTTATTAATTCCCTGAAAAATAAATCAGTAACCTCAGAGATGCAAGAACACCACCACTTGGTTAACAACAGCAGCTTCCCAAGGGTTATATGTAGTTATTCACTGTTCTTCCTTTCTCTAATTCCTCTCAGTATACTTCCTTTTAATTCCTCATCAGAGCAATAGTTTTTTTTTTTTGAGATAAGAATGACATCAGAGCTCTTGTCAGAGCAACACTTTTAACGAATGATCTTAGCATGTAAGTTGTATGCTAATCACTGGTTAAAGTGCAGATTCTGATTCAGAGAGACCAAGATAGAGCCTGACTGATACTCTGATTTCTAAAATACTTCCACTTAATGCCAAAATTGATGCTCAAACCACAGTTTGAGTAGCAATGATCTAGAACATGATTCTGGTTGGGAACATGGAAAGATGCTTTTTATATTCTTCCCAGGAAGATTTACTTACCTTTAAATTCATATTCCTGCTTCCACTGCAAAATCTAGATTCCTTACCTAGACCAATAGGCCTTTTCTAATCTAGTCTTTGTCCAGTGCTCTTGCCTTCTGTTGATTGCATATACCAACCCTTTCCTACTTCAAGCCCTCTGCACTTAAATTTCCTTAGAATAAACCTCTCCTGGCTTCTCCCTTATTTGGCTTCATGTTATCTATTTAAGTTTTCAGATTGACATTCTCTCAAACCTTACTGGGCCGTCTTACATATTAAATACCTCTGTCAAGTTACTACAGAATACTTTATCATTTTATAGCCTTCCTACTGCAGTACTTTCAGCTTATGAAATTATGTATTGGTTTGATTACTATCTATCTATAAAATTCTGTTACAGTGCAAAGCTCCTTGATGGCAGGAACCTTGTCTATCTTGTTCACCACTGTATCCTTGGTGTTTAGAATAGTCCCTAGACATAGTAGATAACTCCGTAAGTTTTTTTGCTAAATGCATGGTCAGTGAAAAAACACATAAGCCAAGTTAGATTCTAATAGTGCTTTTTAAACTGAGCTTGGAACGATGAGGATAATCATTGACAGAGTGAACCCCTCTGATCGATGGCAACATGATCTGTGCTGCCTCTCAGGTGATTGGCTACCTTCCTGCCCACCCCACCCCCAAAATACTGAGCAACATAGCTCTGAACTTTATCAGTGATATCTTCTATAGTTGTGGAGCTTTGCATATATTTCTAATCTAAAATTATTTAGTCTTCCCTTAGTGTAGAACACTTCCTTGCTGGTGTAGTACACTTCTAAGAAGTACACATGGCCATGTAAGAAATGTTTACTTTAAATAAATGCATGAGTAGAAGTATGGTATATAGTAAATACTCAAGTTAATAGTAGGATTCATTCAATAGATAGCAATTTCAAAGTTGAAATTTTGCCAAGATGTTCAGGATTACATTCCTACTCTTTTAGATAGTGAAAACAAGTTATTTTGTGGTCACAGATGATCGTAATGTTGAGATTCACCTGTTAGCAGTGTAAGTCTAGATACAACTGTAAGATGGAGCTATTTTTTTTTTTTTGGTACCAAGGATCGAACTCGGGTCCTTGCGCTTGCACAGTGGTGGCGAAATCACTAAACTAAATCCCTGGCCCCCCTTTTTTTTATATATATAGCTTTTTTAAAAAAATAGCATTGGTCCAGGTCTAACTCAACAAGCAAATAAATCACAGTGCACTACCTACATTGCTGTATTTTCCCTAAAGGTATCTTGTGATTACTTGCTAGCCTGACTCTGCTTGAGTTATAAAATCTGACAAGAAAATCAGAGTTTAGAATCTGCTCCAGGCTAGCCATAAAACACTTCTTTTAATGTAGTATATCTAACTACTTCTTCGAAACATCCTTCTTGGTAGCATATTTCAATCAGAGTATGAAAATTCTCTTTGAATAAAGTCACTGTGGTGGCTTTATTCTCCCTAAGGCAGAGCTTTCATTCAAGTTTCACTTGATACTATTAGGTTTTGCTCCTTTCTGCCTATCACCTTACCCTTCATTAGTGCCAGATGTAATCATAAGAATCCATAAAATGAACTGAAGTTTGCTCCTCTGATACGCACTTCCTCATCTTACTCCTCTGTGTCTCAGAGCCTTAGGATGAGGGATTGGCACAGTGCCCCAGTGGAGGAGATGCTAAAAGGAAACAAGCCGAAGACAAAGCAAGCACTGCAGGAAAAGTGAAAAGGCAGAAAGTCATAGAGAAGGAACTGGGACTGGATTGGTGCAAGGAATAAATGGAGGAGATAAAGTGGAGACAGCGAAATTTTTGAAGAAACAAGGGCATAAATATTAGACATGGCTAAAAGGAGAAGTGGCTAAGTTAATACTTCAGAAAACTTTTTGAGAATACTGTTTTCCAAAGAGGATACTTAGTCTCTCCTTGGAGAACAACTTTAAAGAAGAGATAGAACAATATGGAATTTCAGTAGTATATAAATGACACTTTTAAATGCTCAGACTGTTTTCCAGATTAGTGTGAAGCACCACTCTGTAATCTTACTGGCATCATGTGTTTGCTTAGCACTTTTTCCTTCCTCATAAAGGGAAGGTTAACCTCAGCTCAGCATCTTTTGATTTATTGCACATTGTAAGTCAGCCACAGCTTTCTTAATGAGACTAACATATTGCCTTAATGTTGAAGAGATGAAAAAAAAATGTATATACCTTGAGTATGGTTGTTACTTGGATCTTAGATGCCCCTAAATGACCCATGTGTTAGAAAGTTTAGAAGGTGGAAGACACTTTTATTATATATGCTGCTGAAGCAAGCACTGGAAGACACTTTTAAGAGGTGGGACCTAGAGAGAGAGGTCTTCGGGTCACCCAGAGTGAGGCCTCAGAAGGGATCATGGGTCCCATCCACTTTCTTTGTCTCTCTGTTCCTTGAAGATAGGGTGGATGGTTTTGCTCCACTATGTGTATTCACCACAGTGCACTGCCTCACTATGGGCCCAAAGCAATGGCGCCCATTGGTCACTGAAACAGCTGAAAGCCAAAGCAAACTTTCTTTTTTATAAGTTGATTATCTCAGGTATTTGTTACAGTGATAGAAAGCTGACTTAAACAAATATGTAGACTTTGATCTTATTTTATTTGGAAGATTGAAAGAGATTCGATACATTTGGGGGACTTTGACAACCTAAAAGTAATTATAATCTATCTAAATCTGTTTCAGATGTTATGAATATAGGCAGTAAAGCTCAAAGTGTCATACAGAGATATTTCAACATAGTCACTTGCTTTTAATCAGCAATCCTCAGCAGCCCCTGGGGTTACCCAAGACAATTAACCAACACACACACACGGGGAGGGGAGAGAGGAGAGAGAGAGAGAGAACCAGTAGGCAGGGTTCACTCTGCTTCTGCTCCCCCTTTCTGTTTTATGTATTGCAGTAGCTTATAAAATTATCAAAATTTTGCTAAATTTTAGTCCATTTTTACTGAGAGTATGAAGTTAACTTTACTCAAGTGCTCCTGTGGACCGAAGGCCTCCTTTATGAGACTACAAAAACCTCAGAAGCTTGTTTCATGAAGTCAAAAGCTAGCTCCTGGGCCTCCTCGTGCCTTGCTGTTCATTGTGGCCTATCACCTGGAGATTTGTTAGAAGTACAGAAACCCAGCTCTGCTCCTGCATCCGAATCTACTGCATCTGAGTCTGCATTTTAACAAGAGTCCCAAAGGTGTCATATGCACACTTGAGTTTGAGAAGCCTGACAGCAGTCCAGGTATCATGCTGCATCCTACGTTCTTCACCTCATATTGAAGGACACACATTGGATGAAGTATCATTCATCCTCAGGAAGGTTTAATATTGACCATCCTTAGGAACACTGGAGGAAAAGGGATTCTTGAAGCTTATCCCTGACTCATTTCTACTAGCCTTTCACCATACTGTACTCCATCCAAGTTTATACTATGGTCCTATCCAGTGTTTCCCTTATATAACAGCGTTTTCTCAGACTTCAATCTAGCATCTCCTTTCGTTTCCCTCCTACACCACCATGTCCATATTAAACCTCTGCTTCTGAAAAATATAGCTCATTTGCTAAATATGTCTTAAGCTCTCTTTAACTACCACCTCCAATTCCATATTCTCTTTGCCTTTTATTTCCCTCTCATTTTGACTGAAATACTGGTACTGATTTTCATAGAACCAAAAGTTTATATGACATAGTTTACCATTAAGTTGCAGTTACAAGGAACATTTTCGTGTTCATTGTGTAAAGGATGCAGGTTTGGGATTATCTGATTTATTTTCTGTTTCTTTTCATTTGGCATTTGATACCTTAATTTTATTTGGTACCTTATGTGAAGAATGAACAGGAAAGAGCAGAAGAACCACAAATCACACATTTATGTGGCTCTTTGTTTCAGTGGGGGGGAAATGAAAATATCTGCTAAAATGAAATTATGTGTTTTCTAATGCAACTCAATTTTATCTACATTTGATTTTCAAATTTTATTTCCAGGGTATGTATGTGTATGGAGAGAATGTTAAGTAAGGCTTATTCAATTTCCATTTTAAAAAGCCCATTATTTCCTTTAGTATGTGAGTTATTAATGCTTCCCCTAAAAAATAAATTCTCCCCAAATCTTCCATTTTCTCTAGTTCACATTCTCTCACATACAGCTGCATTTTCAGTTTCCCTTCCTAACCCTACCAGTAGAAAGCAGCTATCCTCATTCATCACTGTTAACTGAATGACACTCATCCAGTATGAAGTACTCCAGAATAGCTCCATGTGATTAACTCTATTCTGAAATGTAAATGAAATGTTGATGAACTGTCAGAAGTATGCAGTTGACAGTCCTGAGCTTTTACAGCCTGATGTCACAGTTTGTAGATGCCTTCAGTACCATACAGAGGTGGGCCTCACCTGCTATGCTCCCTGTACTGTATCTAGTCTGTAGAAAAGGTTCTTAACCACTTATTATTTATCCGAAAGAGGTTTGCTTACAAAAACTGTACTGTTTTTCTTTTAAGAAATTATAGATCAGTGATTATCTTTTCTTTACTCAGTTTGGTTTAACTTTTTATTTGTTAAATCACAATGAAAATGAATTTTTAAAAATAAGCCTTTGAGAACATTTACTATATATAGACTGTCTGTATATTGTAATTTTGCTTGCTTCAGTATGTGTGTTGGTAGGAGGTGAAAGAATATACACCCTCCACTTTCCCACTCTGTAAATATTCTGTATATATACAGGATTGCAAATGGTTACATTTTGAAGTCTTGTTTTCAGAATCATCTCTTTTCTGAGTTTTGTGATAGTAGCTCTATGATGAATTAGTAGTTATAGATTACATTATACTTCGCTTGATCCAGAAGCGTTTTTCTCTCTCTAATTGTCAAAATGGTGACTGGTTTTAAATTCCTAAATTGAGAGTGTTTTGCTATCATCAAATTTCATTTTCTTTAAAGTGTACTTAAATAACAAATGTGTTCTCCCTTTTTAGGTGCGTTTTGTAAAGAATATAACTTCCTGGAAAGAGATGAAACCAGGGTTTTATCATGGACACATTTCTTATTTGGATTTTGCAAAGTAAGTTATGCCTAAAATGACACATTAAAAAATGCTTTGTACTTCAGCAACCTAAAAGAAATAAATGCCTTAAATTATTATGATTTTGATTTTCCTAAGTAGAAATGTACAATACTGACTTGCCTTTGCTTTTAGACCTGTAATTTAAATATCCATCTAGAGTCTTACTGCCCTCTAGTGTTCATAATTGGCAGCTTCGTGTTAATTACACTTTGGAAATAAAGTTATTCATCATTATTGTTTGTATGCTTATACAACCAGAGTGATGCTGTTCTAGGAGAGCTCAAGTTTTGACCTGATCAATCAGATTGTGACTGTACCACATCACTAGAAAGCAAAGAAACTCACACAGTTATTGGTGTCCCAGTATGTAACTGGTTAAAAGGTATTGTCTAAATATGAGTTTAGACTATTAAACATGAATCTATTTGAACTTTTTTTGTAGTACACATAATGTCATTATAGTAAAACCTCAAATCCAATGTTTCCCTTAATATTCTGCATTAACTTTAGAAACACCAAAATTTTTCATTATTTAAGCTTATTCTCTCCGTCTTTAAATTAGTAGTCATGATTTAAAGGAATACATCCTCATTTATTTGCCAACTTTAAATGATATTCTGTATAAAATGTAAGATGAAATGATAATTTCACTCTCAGTTTATCTCATTAATTTGAAAAGTAGACTGAAATACTACTGATTGAAATAGATAATAAATCTTTAACTTTTTGGAAATCATATAATTAAAAAGGAGTCACCCACATATTTCATAGATAAAATGATATGTTCTAATTTTTTCTCCCATACTACTCAGAGTCTTTCAGTAAAATGGTAGCTTCAAAGTTAGATGTACATTTTTCTATAAATAATTCATACTGCAGTATTGAAAACATTTTATGGGTAGCTTTAAAACAAACTAATTATTTTTCTTTGCAGAGGCATTGAACCAATTTCATAAATTTCATTCATATGCATATTTTCCCTCAGGGCTGCATTATCCATGAATTGAATGTTTGTTACCCTTTCACCTAAATGATTTATTTTTTCCACACACAGCTCAGTTTCTAATACTTTAGAAACTCAGGTTTTCATTATTAAAATTATATATTGAGTGCTTTTGCTTTAGGCAAAGTCTTAGAACAAAGCTCTTGTATATGGTTAGCTTCTTATACTTGAAAAGTACAAAGCTTTTTGAAAGAAATAATCTTATTTATTAAATATTGACATAAATATTTAGGGGTTTTCATAGTGCTCTTATTGAAACTAAAAATTACTGTGAAAAACTTCGATAGACTTCTACACAGTTTTGAACAAATACCTAAACAAAATCAACTAGAGGAAATGTATTTAAATAGTTTAATATATAATCAAGAACTAGTAGAGATGTAACTAATACCCATTTTTACTATCTTTTTGTTTGATAGCCCTATAACTCATAACTAAAGAAAAAGAAAGAGAGGTCACCTTGCCAATTTTTAAAATCATTTATTTTTTACTATCTGCCATTATCTTGACCAGCATAATATTTATAGAATTTATTAAAATACCTGCCTTCAAGAGGAAATGGTGAATTTGGTAAAAGAAATTTTAATCACATAGTATTTCACTTGCTTTAGCTGGAAACATTAAAAAGAGTGTAAACCTTTACTGAGTACCACACATCCTATTTGCAATCTTAAGTCTGCCCAAGCCATGTTCTGGTCATATATGTATATTTTTTTCTCCCGGAACTTTAGGATAATAACCCCCAAAAATCTTTTTTTATACATTTTTCCATTTCTCTCTATCTTTCTACTTTTGTCTTAATTATGTAGACATGATAAATTTGTGCCATAAATTTAGAAATTTTATAGTTGAAAATTGTGTAGGTTGAATATTTTCAGAATGTTCTAAGATGTAGAAAATACAAAGTTGTTATAAGTCTTGACCTTAATGAGTTTGCTGAAACTCCTTTTTACCCCTAGATTTACCTGTTCATTGTTTCATTATAAACAGTGAAAATCCTACATTACCTTCCCCCTTTAAATTCATGCTATTCACTTATCAGTATAAAAGACAGATTAAAAGGGAGAGAGACTGGATGTAAGAAAACCAAGTAGATTGTTATAGTAATCCAAGTAAGAGGATTGGGAAGAAGGCGGTGATAGAGAATGGCGAAGACAAGTCCCATCATTGAGAACCCTTATAAAAGAAAAATTAGACTTGATAACTATTAAATGAAATATAAAGGAACGAGAAGAGTTGGGATAGCATTTCAAGATAGGGAAAGGGGAGGATATTAGGACAAGGAGCCAGTTGGACAATTCTGTGGTCTACAAAGGTTGAGAAAGTAAAAATCATCCGTGATCTATCAGCTCTTTATTATCCTGTAAATAATGCTGAAGACTTAAATGTTTTTCACTTCTCTCATCTTTAAAATCAATAAAAGTAAAAGATAACGGTTATACTTGTATTGAGTCAATACTGTATCTGTTCATAGTGTTTACCTAGTTGGGTGAACTAGAAATAATACATTACTCATATTTAATGCATATTTGAAACTCTTTGCACCACCAGATTGGTTACAGAACCTAATAAATAACCTTTTAATAAGCCAATTTTTAAATTATAAATACTAATTTTTGTATGTGTATGCTACTTTGAGACAGTATGGTGAGGCAGGCACGGCACCACTGAGCTAAATCCCCAGCCCCTTGAGAGAGTATTGTATACTTGAATTTGAGCCCTAATGAAGGTATGAAATTAAAATCTTTCGTATAATTCTTGCCAATAAGGTTTAAAATTTTTATTCATTTTCCCCTTCCATAATTTTAAAAAATGTTATTGACAGTAGCTGTACATATGTATGACGTGCTCTGTGATATTTCAATATGTATATAAATTGTGCAGTGATCAGATTAAGTTAGTTGACATATCTGCCATCTCACACATTTATCATTTGTTTTGATGTGGAACACTCAAAATCTTACTAGCTATTTTGAAATATTCAATTAATTGTTGTCAACCATAGTTATCCTTCTGTGTTGTGGTACATTAGAAGTTATTCCCTCTCCCCGGCTGTACTCCCATACCTGTTAATCAACCTCTTTTCATTTCCTGCACATCCTTCCTAGGCTTTGGAAACCACTAGTCTAATCTCTACTGTTAGATCAACTTTTTAGCTTCCACATATAACTGAGCACAAGCAGTGTTTGTCTTTCTGTGCCTCACTTCATTTAACATAATGTCCTCAAGTTCCATCCATGTTCTTGTGAATTACAGAATTTCATTATTTTTTTATAGCTAAATATATTCTGAATATTCTGTTGCATGTAGTGTGTGTGTGCATACCATACTTTCTTTATCCATTTATCTGTTGGTGATACCTAGGTTGACTCCGTATCTTGGCTGTTGTGAATGAAGCTGCAGTAACTGTGTAAGTGCAGATGTTTTCTCAACATACTGATGTCATTTCCTTTCAATATATCTACAGTTATGGGATTGCTGGATCATATGGTAACTCTGTTTCTAGGTCTTCAAGGAGCCTCCTTCATAGTTGTACTAATTTTAATTTTTATTCCCACCAACAGTACATGAGACTTCCCTTTCTCCACATCCTTACCAGCATTTATTTTTTGTCTTTTAATAGCCATTCTAACTGGAGTGAATTGATACCTCATTGTGGTTTTGATATGCACTTACCAGATGATTAGTGATATTGAGTGGGTTTTTTTTTTTTTCATGTACCCGTTGGCCATTTGAATAGCCTGTTTTGAGAAATGTCTGTTCAGATTATTTGCCCATTTTCTAATAGCATATTTGTTTTCCTTCCTGTTGACTTGTTTGAGTTCCTTGTATTGTGGATTTAATCCATTGTCAGATGAATTGCTTGCAAATATTTTCTCCCATTCTTTTAAGTTTTTCTCATCACTGCTGATTGTTTTCTTTGCAGTGGAGCTTTTTACTTTGATGTAATCATTTGTAAAGTTTTTCTTTTGTTGTGTGTATTTTGGTGCCATGTCCAACAAATTTTTTTGCCAAGACTAATGTATAGATCTGTTTCTCCTATGCTTTCTTCTAGTAGTTTGCATAATTAGATTATTTGATCCATTTTGAATTAGTTTTTGTATGTGGTGAGAGATAGGGGTCTAGTCTGTTTTGTGTATAAATATCCAGTGCCATTTATTGAAGAAACTTTCCTTTCCCCAGTATGTATTCTTGATGCCTCTGTCCAAAATGAGTTGGCTATAAGTACATGAATTTATTTCTGAGTTCACTGTTCTGTTCTGTAGATCAGTGCCTCAGTTTTTATGCCAGTACCATGCTGTTTTGGTTGCTATACCATTGTAGTGTGTTTTAAAAGTCAGATAATGTGTACCTCCAGCTTTGTTCTTATTCAGGATTGTCTTGGGTTTGGGGGCTCTTCTATAGTTCTGTACAAATTCTAGGAGAGTTTTTTCAAGCTGTGAAGAATATAATTGATATTTTGATGCAAATCGCATTGAGTTTGTAGATCACTTTCACAGTATTAATTTCCCTAATCCATGAATATAAGATGTCTGTCCATTTTATATGCATGCGTGTGTGTATGTAGGTCCTCTTAAATTTTTTTCATTAGTATTTTATAATTTTTTGTTGCTATGCATTTTTGTAGCTTTTAAGAATGGAATTTCTTTCTTAGCAATTTCATTATTAATGTATTTTTTAAGCTACTGATTTTTGTGTGCTGATTTTTGTATCCTTCAACCTTAATTGAATTTATCAGCACTAATAGATTTTTGGTAGTCTTTAGGTTTTTCTGTATGTAGAGCCTTTTCATCTGACAAAGGATAATTTGAGCTCCTCCTTTTCAATCTGGATGCTCTTCATTTCTTTCTCTTGCCTTATTGTTCTCACTAAAACTTCCATCACTAAACAATATTGAGTAAGAGTGGTAAAAGATTACATCCTTCTTTATTCCTGATTTTAGAGGAAATAATTTCAACGTTTTACTGTTCAGCATAGAATTCCTGTGTTTTGTCATATGTAGCCTTTACTGTATTGATTTGTATTCCTGAACTATTTCCCTTTGTTAAAGGTTTTTATCATGAAAGGATATTGAATTTTATGAAGTGCTTTTTCTGTGCCTATTGAGATGATCAGGTGATTTTTATCCCTTGTATTTATGTGATATATTTATTTTCATTGACTTGCATATGTTAAATCATCCTTGCTTGCTAGAATGAAACCAACTTTATCGCAACCAACTTTTTGTTGAGTTCAATTTGAAAGTACTTTGCTGTGGATCTTTACATCTCTGTTCATCAAGGATACTTGTGTATAGTTTTCTGTGTATCTTTGTCAGGCTTTGGTAGCAGGATAATGCTGGCCTTATAAAATGAATTTAGAAGCCTTCTTTTCCCTTTCAATTCTTTATAGTAGTTTGAGAAGAATTCACATTTGTTCTTTTTTAAAGATTTAGTAAACTTTAGCAGTGAAGTCTTCCAGATCTGGGCTTTTCTTTACTGGGAGACTTATTACTGGTTCAGTTTCATTATTTGTTATTGCTCTGTTAAAGATTACTATATTCTCGGGCCAGGGATTTATCTCAGTGGTTTCGCCGCCTGCTGCGCAAGCACAGGGACCTGAGTTCAATCCCTGGTACCAAAAAAAAAAAAAAAGATTACTATATTCTCATGTTTCAGTTTTTGTAGGTTATATGTGTGTAGAAATTTATACATTTATTCTAGGTTTCCCAGTTTGTTGGCATATGGTTATTCATGATGAACTTTTGAATTTCTGTGTTGTCAGTTGTAATGTTTCCTTTTTTCAACTCTAATTTTATCTGTTTGGATCTTCTTTTTCCCCTTCAGATAAATTAAGTTTATCAGTTCTACTTTTTAAAATATTGTTTCTTTTTTTGTTTTGGTCTTCATTTTATTTCTGTTCAGATCTTTCTATTTCTTCTACTATTTTGGGATTTTGTTTATTCTTGCTTTTCTCATTTATTGAGTTGTATCATTAGGTTATTTGCAATCTTACTTTTTTATTCCCTTGTTTTGTTGATGCAGACAGTGCTCTGAACTCTGTGTTGAATTCCCTGTTTTGTTTTGCTTTGTTTTGTTTTTCCCTTGGAAAGATTTATTTCTCTTTCATTTCTGATGGATAGCTTTTCAGGGCATAGTATTCTTGGTTGGCAGTTTGTTGGTTTGTTTGGTTTTTTCTCTTAGGACATTGAATATTTCATCCTATTCTCTCCTAGTCTAAGAGAATCCTGTTGAGAAGTCTACTGTTTTAGTGTAATGGTGATTTCCTTGGGTGTGACTTGACAGTGTTCTCTTGCTGTTTTAGAATTTAATCTTTATCTCATATTTCTGACAGTTTGACTATAATATGCCTCAGAGTAGATCTTTGTTGGTTGAATCTATTAGGCATCCTTTGAGCTTTCCGCACCTGGGTGTGAATATCTTTCCCAAGGTTTGAGAAGTTTTCAGCAGTAATTTCATTGAATAGGGTTTTCTATGCCTTATCCACCTCCACCCCCTTTCTGGAACATCCGAAGTACAAAAAATTTGCTCATTTAATTAAGTCCTATAAGTCACAAAGGTTTTCTTCATTCTTTTATTATTTATTTATTTACTTACTTACTTTGGTTTTGGTCTGATTGGGTTATTTCAAAAGACTTGTCTTTGAGTCAGAAATTCTTTCTTGTTTTTTTTTTTTTTTTTGGTCCTGGGGAATCAAACTCAGGTCCTTGCGCTTGCACAGCAGGAGGCAAAACCACTGAGCTAAATCCCCAGCTTGGTCAGAAATTCTTTATTCTGCTTGATCTAGTCTGCAATTGAAGTGCTCAATTTTTTTTTTTTTTACTTTTTTTAACTGAGTTTTTTAATCTCCAAGATTTCTGTTTTATTCTTTTTTATGATCTCTATCTCTGCTAAGTTTCTCATTCATATCTTGAATTGTCTTCCCGATTTCATTGAATTGGGTGTATTCGCTTATATCCATTAGAATCATTATTGTGAATTCTTCAGGCAATTTGTCAGTTTCTTTTTCTTTGGGGTTTGTGGCTAGATACTTTGGTTCAGGCTTCTTGTGTCCCTATGTTAGTATTAGTGCAACTGGCAGATTGTCTCACTCTACCACTTTTATAGGATAGTTTTCTTTGGGGTAGGACCACCCCAGAAGGTCTGCAGGTAAGACGCAGCTGATATGCCAGCAGGGGCATGGTACCTGTCAGTTCTCAAGAGCTGCATGGGGATAGGTTTGTCACAGTCTGCCAGGTAGGTGTGACGTGGTGTGTGCCCAGTAGTGGGAAGGGGTGCCTGTCAGTATCTGAGGGCTATTTGGGGACCAGGTGAAACCTGGGCCCAGATGGGTCACTGATCAGTATCTGAGGCCTACATAGGTCACCTTAGAAGACCTGTGAGGTCTGCCTGCTCAGGGCAACCTGCCAGCCTACTTCTGAAGATCTCACCATGCCAAGCTTCTGAGAACAGGCTGCCTGGGTGCCTCAGCCAGCCGAGCCACTCTGGGAAGGCTGCTCAGCTGCTTCCCAGGGTCAAGGGTAAGTGTTCACAGTTTCATAAATTCTTAATTCTTGCTTGCTTTACTGTAACATAAATAATCATGAGCTATCTCCCAATCTTCACTTACACTTTATTTCAATTAATTCATTCTTTTCATATAGGATCAGTACTTCAGACTTCTACAATAATTTCAGGAAATCCTTAAATAGAATAAAAATGTTGATTTCATCAATTTTGTCTCATTTCAGATTTGGGGTGAAAAAGAAGCCAATTTACATTAATGTCATAAGGGATCCTATTGAGAGGCTAGTTTCTTACTATTATTTTCTGAGATTTGGAGATGATTATCGACCAGGATTAAGGAGACGAAAACAAGGAGACAAAAAGGTAGTATTTTAGTTTTAAGATTTTCATAGAGATAATTGCGATAGACAATGTGCTTTTTAAATTTCTTATTGATTATAAAGGTACTACTTGCTTATTGTGGAAATTTTGAAAAGCATCCCACAGTATATAGAAGCAAAGGTAAAACTATATAACCGATTTCTTATAATATCATAATTTTTGTGACTTTTAAAAAAATTTTTCATCTGTTAAAGAGTTGAATAGTTCTTTTATTATAGTCCTATTAATAATTTTCTAGGGCTGGAGATGTAGCTCAGTGGTAGAGCATTTGTCTAGCATACATGTGGCCCTTGCACTGTCAAAATATAATTCTGGGAGATTATTAATAATTATTGATTAATACAACATTAATATATTTTAGTTCTCATAGTCTTACTGATGGCAATTTTGTATTTATTAGTAATCTGTTTAAAGCAGAAATTTTTTTCGAGCAAAGAAAAAATAATGGCTCAAGATGTTTGTATCAGGCTTAAATTTTGGTGTCTTTCATTTCATTGCACCCTCTAGAGTATCACCTGCTATTTTTCCAAGAACTACACTGATTTTTCACTTTTCTCATGGAACACCTATACTGAGACCTCACTACTTACAACATAGAAGATACAGGCTGACGTCACCTGAGACCTTCCTCTTCTGTCATAGTATTTCCTCAGGCACCCAGCCCAGTTCTTCAGCCACATGAAATGTCACTGAACTCCAAACTTACTGCTTCATACTTTTTGCACACACATTGTTCCTCATATTTGGAGTGCCTTTTCTTCACTCTGGGAAAGTCTTTGTTTATGTATGAGATTCACCTCCAGTGTTTCCTCTCCCCTCCTGTTGCCCCCAGACAGAGTTAGGTTCCTTTCAAGGCTCCCAGAGCATTCTACTTAAATCTCTTAGAGCATTTATTGATGTTATCTGGATTGTCTGTTTACATATTGTCTTCCCCAGTATTTCATTTTTCAGTCCCTATTATTTAACATGTGTTGCAGTAACTTTCACATCCCTGAGACAAAATACCCACCACTGCAACTCGAGAAGGAGAGGTTTATTTTGGCTCACAGTTTCTAGAGGTTTCACTCCATAGTCAGCTGGCTCTAGGGCATAAATGGCATGGTGGAAGGGCCTGGGCAGAGCACAGCTGCTCCTGGGGTGGTGTTCATGGTGTCTAGAAAGCAGAAAGAATAAAGAGGAGCTAAGGAAGAAGGTAAGTCCTTCAGGCAGTAGCCTACCACTTCCCACCAGACCCCACCTCCTATCTACAGTCAGCTATAAGCCCCCATAATCTAGTCACCTTCCAGAATCCCCACCCAGGAATGCATGAGGCTCTTGGGAGACATCTAGATATAATCCATAACAACACGGTACCTGGTCTGCCTGTAAGTGCTTAACAGTATGTGAATTCTGCACATGTTAAAGTGTCACACAGTAGTGATACTACGTACTTGGTGTATCATGATAAGCAACAATCGATTAACTTTTTTCTAAGTTAGATGTTTCTTCTTTGTCATGAGAGGACACAAGTTTATTTTCCTTTTTTTAATTTTTTCTAGAAACTGGTGTTTCTTTTCTTAGTCTCAAAATTTTAGTCAGAAAATACTAATCAAAACAAAAATAACTGACCAAATCCTCTTTTACTCATGTTCACCCATGTCTTACTATTACCTAGTCTAAAAATATTTCTGAGGATTCTGGAAAATTTTGTAAAATCTATTAATACAACTTTTTATTGCCTTGTACTTAGAATATAATTTTACTTTTGTGACATCCATCTCTTTCCTTTGAACAAATGGACATTAGTGTTGTTAAGGAAAAGATGAGCCATCCTGTAGGTTCCTATATTCATTTGTCACTGTCAGCCCTAGATAGCATGGTTTCATGGTTGCTGTCCTACACAGTTTGAGTGATTGAGCAATGACAGTAATTAATGGATTTAACCTCAATAAGTTACATTTATTATTTATTGTATAGAGAGCTGTTTTAAGCTAGCTTCATTCATTCATGTATTTATTTGTTTGTTTATTTATTTACAGCTTGTGCATTTCAATGAGGTAGTTGCCTTTGTTTTCCTCACAGATAAAACAGGTTGTGCTCCCTTCAGCAGCCCATATACAGAAGGTTAAAACACTATGTTTAGTGTCATATGGCAAGTAAATGGACAGCCCATAATCTTAACCTTTCTTTTTTTTGTTCTTTAAAAAGTACAACATGCTACTCAACGTTTTTATGTAGAAAATGTGCATATTCAATATTTATGGACTATCTCCCTTCCATATTTGATAAATTTAGATAGATATGCTGTCTTGAAACTTTTACCATTTTCACTCTACGTGTGATAAGTCTTGGGTTTTTAAACTATTAGTATAAAAATATATATATTTCCACACCTGTTTTCTTGGATGTAGTATTAGTAACTTCAGCAAAATGCTATTACATTGTCTTAACATTTAGGAGGATACAGCTGCCTGTAAATAAATGATGTATTAAGTATGAAATTATTGTTTTGTGATAGAAATGTTTTATGGTAGAACTTTTCAGTTATGAAATATTTATAGACATTTTAAATAATTTGTCATATTTCTCATGATACAAATGTTGGTAACATTCTGGGACCTTATGAGTTAAGTAGTGTTGTTTTATTACAAATAACTCCTTAATATATTTAGCTTTCAAGAGTCTTCATTAAACTCATATCTTTAAAGATGATAAGACAAGCATGCATGTAACATTCTTAAAAGTGGAGGAATATTTGAAGATAATGGAGATGAAAGGATGGCCATAATTATGTTGGAAATAACTTACAGTAGCTCTTATTCTAAAACAATGTCTGGATAACTTCATTCCATGAAATTGTGTATTTGCACCTCAAGTGATACTTTGAAGCGTTACTATCCAATGTTCAGTTCAGTACTTACAGCAACTATTATGGTTTAAACTGCAGTTCTCCAGTAATCTGAACTGCTTTCTGCTTACACTGTCAGACAGTAATTTGAAGCACATTTCAGATATCTGTACACTTTATGTACTTTCAGTTGATCTTCAGTAAGGAACAACATTGGCTTCATTTGGGAGATTGCAGAACCTCCAAAGAACTTTTGTTTATATGAGCTAAATATTGATATTTACCAATCTTAGTAAATTTCCCAATTTACTGAGAAATATTTTAATGTTAATTTTAAAGTAACAAATCCATCTTGTGTTCTTATAAATAATATTTTAATGCAAATAATCATACCTCCAGCCCCAAAAGTAAAAAGAGTGGCATCATTTTACCTTTCTGCAAATTTTTTTATATCTGGCTTAATAGAGACATTCTGATTTTTGTATCTGTTTCTGAATTCTGTTAAGTTACATTATTTTGATTGAAGTCTATAAAGAAAATGCAGCTTCATACAGATAAGTAACTGGAAAAGAGACAATTTTAGTAGCCTTTTCAGAAAATTGTGACAGTTCTTCTTCTGACACTAAAACTTGACAAGTGGTAATTTTTTAATTGCAGTGTGAACTTTTTATACTCTGCCTCATTAAAATGCATTCAGTCATTCTTTTAACCAAGCTTAATTTTCAAGCATATTGGTTTACTTAGTTATATGGACCTTCCAGATGTCCACATACAATGTCCATTTTATTATACAATTACATAGTATCAAAAATTCATATTTACTAATATCACCAGAGATTATATCAGAAAAGTCTTTAAGGCTTTATGGTGGCAAATACAAGTTTTCTAAAAATTGTATTTTTTGCTTCAAAGCTTAACTTGTATCAGACAATCAGGACTTCTCAACTTCACCATTGTTGTTTTGGGTCAGATAATTCTAATGGGATACTGCCTGTACATTGGAGAATTTTTAAAGGCTTTGCTGGCCTCTAGTTGGTGGTTAGCATCCCCACACCAGTGTAAAATTCAGAAATGTCTGCAAACACTGCCAAATGCCATCAAGGAATTAAACAGCTCACAGTTAAGAACCACTTAGTTAGTCAACACCATCAGTTGTGTTCTTTCAAGTGAAAAGCACAGTTTACTTAGTTTGAGAAAATGTCACCAAATGCCCAAGTTGGAATAGCCGTAATTTGTCAGTTGTTCTTCAGCGTAGCTTTTGCTTCTCTTGCCTTTAAGATATTTGCTGCACCAATAATTCTCATCACTCACACGATTTCAGCTCTTAATAGGTTCTTAAATATTTTTTGTTACTTTTTTTAACCAGCAAAACATCAAGGGGGTTTTACTAAAAAGAAAAGAATAAAGGGCTGGGGATTTAGGTCAGTGGTTCCTCTGCCTGCCTCGCAAGTGCAAGGTCCAGAGTTCAATCCCCAGTAACAAGAAAAAGAATAAATATGTGTGCGCTTTACATAAAAACACAAGAAGAGTGAGCTTATATGTCTCAAGTATTTACTGGCTCTAGAGATTACAATTTCTACCTCAGTTTGCTTTTTGTATTTCTTACTCTGAATTGAATAAACTTAAAGACAGCTATTGGAATTATAGTGAACTTAGCGTATTCTACTTAAAAAATAGGTATTGACTTGGAAAAATAATAATGAGGTTAAAGTAGTCCACATTTAGTGCTATCTTATCCTAACTGTTGGCTTACAAATACTTGCCTTTATGGTCCTTAATAATTCACAGTTTCCTGACATGTTTTGCTTATAGAACATGAATTTTACTATTCGGCCTCACAAAGCCCTTTCAGAATGTATTCGTTTCCTTAGAAAGTATTTTACCTGTGAAAAGCACCACAGGGAATCAACATTTGCAGTTGGCGTATTTAAAGGTTTTATAACTTTTCTTTGTGGACTAATAGTCTCTATCTCAGTTAAAAGTTGCAGTATCTGTGTAGTATATAACTCAGTGACAGCCATGACCTCTCCTCTTTCTAGGTTTCTGTTTGGACCATAGGAAGTTGTTTTCACCAAGGGAGAAGATAGGGTTCCAATTGGACATGACTTTAAGTCATGTGTAAGTAGGAGGACATACCCACTATAAAAAATATTTGTACCTCAAGAAATATTCTAAAGCTAAATTGGGAGTCATCAGCTTTAGGTAGAAATAGAAATCATGAGATTGAATAATATTGTATATGGAAAACATGGTATGAAAAATTACTAAGTGAAAAAGTATGTAGTTCAGGGGAATGCTAACATTTAAGGAAAAAGCAGATAGAGAAAGGAGCCTGCCAAGGAAACTGAGGGAAGAGAATCAGAAGAGAAACCTGGCAAGTCCTTGAAATGGATAGGAAAAGAACTTTGATTTCAAAGAGGTTAGTGAAATGTCAAACCGAAATCTTTAAAATAACTTGTGTCTAGTTTTTCTAAGCAAAGGTGGTTTTTTTGTTGTTGTTTTGGGGTTTTTTTTGTACCAGGGATCGAACTCATGACCTTGCACTTACGAGGCAGGTTGCAAAAGTTGTTTTAAGTGAAAACACTGATCATATTTTAAGAACTTTATATTTCTCTGGTGTATTAAACTGGGTTTTGTGAGATGGAGAAAGAGGCTAGAGCAGTGGTGGCAAACCTGCGGCATACATGCCACAGCAGGCTATTTGCATCATTGAAAGCTCCAGAGAAGGTTCACCATCACTGGTCTAGAGCATTTTTCTTGGTTTGTTTGGGGTTTTTTTTTTTCGCTTTTCAAGGACTTAAAAGTTTTATAGGAAAATTATTCAGTCCTTTTTCTGAAATGTGACTAATGTGAACGAGATGACTAACGACCAGACATTTGTGTGACAGTCCCCCGAGGTATGAGTAGAGAAGCCCACATGCTGATGTGACCGTTGGAGGCAGCGCAGCAGTGGACCCTAAGAGCTCGGTGATTTATAACATTGTGTACAGGGAAGATAGTATTGAACTGTCTACTTGCACTCTTTTACTAGGGAATAGTTGGTTTATTTATCAAATATTTACATAACATGAGAGAATTTCTGATATGCTAAAATCTGATACACTCTTACATGTAACCAATTTGTGGTCATTCACAGGTTTTGCTGCTGTTTTTCTTCATATCCTCCCCACTACTGTCCATCTCAGGCCATCTTAATATCATTTAATTGGCAGAACAAACACTTCCACAGAAGATAAGGATCCATAAGGGAGGCAAAACACAAACTATTTTTCCACTAAGTCATTTGTTGGGTGGATTAGTGTAGATGTTGCTAAGTTGCTAACACAAAGAAACCCAAGAGGTTTCAGATTATTTCTCTCTCACAAAGAAGTCTAGAGATGAGCATCCAGGCTCTTGGGGAAGCTTTGCCCCAAGCTGTCCTTCAAGGACCTAGGTTCCTATCATATTATTGCCTAACATGCTTTACATGCTTTGCTGAATTTGGGTCACTGCCATATCACTTTCTAGCCCCTGGGAAAAGTAATGGAGGCCAAACTATTTCCTTCTAGCAGTTGTCCACATCACTTTTGCCTCCACTAGCAAGACCCTAGTCACGTGACTACACAGAATTATTTGCAAGAGAAGCTAACACAGACCTGTGGAAGAAAGGAAGTATGGGTTTTTGGGGTAACTCTTAGTCTGCCAAAGGTTAGCAGATTTAAAACTTTTGGCCAAAAGTAGATATGAAGATTTTTTTAAATATCCTTTTTGCTTGAAGTTCCAAAAATACTTCAAGAGCACAGGAACTAGTAGTTGGTAGAGAATTTTAGAATAAATAGCCAATGGTTTGATTACTCAGTTTTAATCCCGATAGTATGCATCTAAGTTCTCAAAATTGTCTACAAAGTAATTCTATTGAAATTTAATATTGTAGTCTCTTCTAATATGATAGCTTCTTGTAGTTAAGCAAAATATCTTAAATGTATTTGAATCTCACATACACACAATCACATACAAATATATAAAGTGGTGGAAATTGTGAGGTCATTGATAATGACTTCAGTAACTTACCCTTTTTCTGTCTTGTGTACTCTAGTTAGAGGCATAAAGAAGCTGAGTACTTCTGAGCTTAGAGCATGCTACAAGCTAGTGCCCGTTAGAAATTGGATAGACCTGTTATCAGAAACCTGATCTCTCATCACCCAGTTTATTGAGCCAAAGCTTTCATGAAAATTGGGACATAGTAGAGATAGATAAGAGATATGTAGTTGTTTTTGGGTTTTGTTTTGTTTTGTTTTTTTAATGAACTAAGTTGGCATACACAACAAAAACCATTTTTTAGAAAATGGCTTAGGGTAGTAAATCTAAGTCCAACCATGTAGAAAAAATCAAGAGTTAATGCAATGGCCATTTACAAGGGGTTTATTGAGTCTTATATAAGCCAAAGTGTTTTCACTTGAAAAAAATTACACACAAAGAGAATTTGAGAGAATTCTAAAAGACTGTCAAAATACTTCATGAAAAAAATGTTACTTTTCATCTCCACTAGAACTGTCATTAGTACTCATAGAAGTCCCCAAAGTCCAGTCTTCTCAGTAGCAACTTAGAAGTAGTAACTAGTCAGTATAGCACTACACTGTGAGCCCTGAAGGACACATGCATACTGCATGATCCTTTCAAGTTTTCCTCATAGAGAAATAGAGTGTAACACACTTTTAAAAAGTACATGAAGCAACTTATAAAGTTAGGTATCTTTATCTGTATACCCAGACCCTAAGAGCTGGCTATTGTAAGAAATATATTCTTAATTTGTATAACTTGAAAGAAAATGAGTGATTTTAGGCTGTTGTCACTGGAAAGATAGCCTTAAGGTAAAGTAGATTAGTAGTGGGAACTACAGTCCTGGAGGAAGTAAATGTCATCAGCAAAGGTCTAGAGATTTTGGGGTACACATGACAGGGTTGTGAAACTACAAGACAAGTCATTCTGGTAAAGGCTGGCACATTGAGGTCAGTTTATGAATCATTCCAGAAAGGCAGGGAAAAAGTTCTTCTTTGTTTTTCTAAGGTATTGGAAACTGTTGAAGTTTTCTGAGTACAAGATATTAGAAGTGATGACTTAGGCTAATCTAGTAACTACAGAGCATATCAGAGGAAATACAGAAAAGGAACCCAATTAAGAAGTTGATGCAGCTAGGCATGATGGTACATTCCTGTAATCTCAGAAATACAGGAGGCTGAGGCAGGAGGATCACCACGTGTCTCAGAAAGAAACTGATGCAAAAATAAAGACAAATGATACTGTGAGATCATGATGGAAATAAGGTGAAAAAATAAAAATGGATTGGAAAGACACTGTCTCAGAGATATGAACTGAGGGAGATGAAAGGAAATGTTCTGAAATCTTGAGTTACTGAGTTACAAGAAACAGCTATAATCCTCTTGTCAGAAATATTGAATATAAAGTAACACGGAGAATTCAAATTAAAATGCACAGTAGGTATTAGAAGTAGAGAAGAAGTGATCTGTGGATACTCATTTGGAAGTTTTTTGCCTAAAAATTATAAATTGGCCCGGGGATTTAGCTCAGTGGTTTCGCCGCCTGCTGCGCAAGCGCAAGGACCCAAGTTCGATCCCCAGTACCAAAACAAATAATAATAAAAATAAAAATTATAAATTAAGCCAAGGAAATGTTAATAAGTAAGCCAGGGCAGGGAGTAAGCAAAGAGTGCTGAGATAAATTGATGAATATTTTGTGGAAAAGACCAAAAAGTACCTGCAAAGAAGATGATGATAGTGCACTCAGAATGGAACAGAGAACCAAGCCAGTCGTGATGGCACTCACCTGTAATCCTAGCATTCTGGGAGACTGAGGAGGAGGATCACAACTTCATGCCAACTTGGGAAATTTAGAGAGACCCTGTCTCAGAATTTTTAAAAAAAATTTTAAAGGTCTGGAGAAATAGCCCAATGTGAAGTGCCTGGATTGAATACCTAGTACCACCAAAAAAAAAGGAGGGAGGGAGGATGAACCAAAGAAGCCAAAAATAGAAAAGAATGTATTAGTGGCAAAAGAGACCAAGAGCTTTTTCAGAAAGGAAAAGATGGGGCAAAACCATCTTTTTATGTGAAGGTCTAGGAGGCACAGACCAACAAAACGTTCTGTTTGACCATTGCAGAGGAGGGGTAGAGAGAAAGACAGACACAAACATAAAGATACCTCATTAATTAAATCCGTACTATGAACCAGCCATCATGGTAGATTTATTTCTCGAAGTAAAATTATGCCCTCATGTTTTAGATGAGGAAACTAACACAAAACTGAAGTTTTCTAGGTTCAGGATTCAAACCCAAGTCATGTATCTTTTCACTTTATCATAGCAGAGGTCAT
>NW_004624742.1:10454657-10480035 GCF_000247695.1 Heterocephalus glaber | reverse complement strand
AAAAGGTCAGGGATTTAGCTGAGTGGTACCATGCCTGCCTTGCAATCACAAGGTCCTGAGTTCGATCCCCGGTACCAAAAAAAAAAAAAAAAAAAGGGAAATAAATTATGGGTTGCAGTTTGTGCTTTTGCCAACGTTGACAGAAGAAAAAGAATCATTTAGCTCCACCTGTGGCAAGGTCTAAGGAATTTGGGGCTCTGTTTTTCATAGATTTTTGATTAAATGGGCCCTGTTAGTATATGTAATTGTATAGATTAGAAAAATGCAACCTGGAGGCCTTCAAGATTTTCTTAAAATACAGTCAGACCTGATTGTAGAATCTCACAGCTTTGGCTCAAGACAGGTGTTCTTTCTACTCTTTTATACTTCTTTGCAGAAATAACAGGTGGTATTTGTAGATTCCTTACTGCAACCACCCCCCCCCCCATGGCTTTCTCTGGTAAATTTCTATGTTACGTCATCTCAAAGGGATAATTTCCTTTGAGGTTAGAAAATGTAGATACACAAATTCAACATAAACCAGTACTTATTTTTGAGGACAAATTATCTGGTGGGGGAGATTCCTTTCTTATAGTAAAGAATTCTTGTAAACATTTGCCTAGAAAAAAAAATGGTGAGAAAAAGTCATATTTAACTTTCCTCAGTATCTGGGGTACACTTGTATAACCTGCCTGTTCCTTTCACTTTATTGTCTTGCCTCCTCTCACCCATTTATTTACTAATTTACCGTATTAAGTAATTAAGAATTAAGGGAAGCTTGGATTTATGACTTACAGTGCTCCTCTGTTTTGTTCCAGACTTTTGATGAATGTGTAGCTGAGGGCGGCTCAGACTGTGCTCCAGAGAAGCTCTGGCTTCAAATCCCATTCTTCTGTGGCCACAGCTCCGAATGCTGGTAGGGAGAGAAAGTTAGCTTCCATTGATTGCCTTCCTTATTATTTCTACAATCTGCATTTCACAAGTGTGAATATGTTAATCCAAAACTCCATAGAGGGTAATCAGTGAAGGACTAGACTAAAAATAACATGTAACTAATACCCAGCTCTGTGTTTACTTTTACACGCATTTAAAAAATTACTCATGTATTATCCTCACAGTGTTTTTCAGTTGCTGTTTTTTTTAAAAAAAAAATTTTGGTTAATTTTTGGTGTTCTGTTCTTCTTTATTCCAGCAGAAGTCTTAGAGACCAGAGGTCATTTCATAAACCTTATTTTGTCCTAAGCTTACTGTTTTAGCTATTCAGGTTAGTTCAAGAAAAGGCTTAGTGGCTAAATTATTTACCAGGTTTTACCATTACAGTCATTTTTTAAGAGGAGCCAAAATTGTGGTTGTAGCTTAGTCTACTAATAAACATGAGGTAGAAAATATTTTATCTTTAATAACGAATTAATTTCCTAAGAATGTGCTGAGTTTAATAATGAGCTGAGTGTTTAATAAGTGTTTGATAATTTTTCGTTTTAGTCAATCATTTAATAGGAAAAGTAGAAAAAACAGAAAACTGTGAAGTATGAAGTCCTATGCGGTAGATTATTTCAAAGCATTACGATAGCGCAGGAATAATTAAAAGCATGGGAAGACGGTCTTCTCGTCCTTAAACAGAGGTTAGCAAACTGCACTGAGCAGACTACATTGGGTGGGTGCATAACCTTTTTTCGTTTTTTTTTTTTTGGTCTTGCAGATCAAACTCATGACCTTGTGCTTATGAAGCAGGCATGGTGCCACTGAGCTAACTCCTCAGCCCACCTTTTTTCTTTTTGATAAATAAAGCTTTATTGGAACACAATCATATCTGTCTGTTTACGTAGTAGCTATGGCCACTATCATGCTGCAGCAGCAGAGTTGTATAATTATGATCTAAACCATGTGGTAACCGGAAAAGCCTAAAATACTTTGTCCTGGCCCATCATAGAAAAAGTTTGTCAAGCCCTAACTTCAAACAGTAGTATATTACTCTACTGGGCATTTTCAAGGAGATTTTAATTTAAGTTCTTTAGTTTGTTTCATAGAGAACTGGGCAAGTGTTAGAAATCCACTAATTTACTTCCTCCTTCCTTTACCACTTCTTTTTTTAAATAGCTGAGAAAACAAAGGAAGGTGAAGCCACCAATTTAAGCTACATAAAGGCAGAGCTGGAATTTAAAGATTGTTAGTGCTAAAAAGAACCCCAAAGTATATATTTAGGGCAAACCCTATTTACTTACAGTATAAACATAAAATAAAAGTAAGAGGCACTTAATAGAGCCATTTCTTTCTTTTTTTTCTCTCAGAAACTTTGGGAAACAGTAAGCTTATCAGAAATACTAAACTTATAAAATATGCCCTGAACACAAATATCTAAGATCTAACTAAAGAGCCCTTGAGCCTGGTGTAGTGGCACACACACATAATCCCAGGACTTGGGACACTAACGCGGGATTCAGAGTTCAAGGCCAGCCTGGTCTCTGTCTCAAGGGGGAAAAAGTTCTTAAAGTGAAAAAAGTATAAAAAAATTAAATTCACTCACATGAAATCATACATGTTACATATGTACACTTTGTAAACTGTCCTTAAAGTAAACTAATTATATTGAGTCCTCTAGTAAAGTCTGAATTAGCACTGGATATGACAGTGAAGCAAATTAGAAACAGGTGTGCCTCCCAAAGGCTGTTAATAGGAGGACAGTAGAGCTCTGGATGTACATGTGTTTATCTATTTTCTCCATAATATACACAGTATCAGAGACATCAGAAATGCTTTGCAGACTTAACACCCAGATTTTTAATTCCTTTTCTTTGGTTTCAGGAATGTGGGAAGCAGGTGGGCTATGGATCAAGCCAAGTATAATCTAATTAATGAATACTTTCTGGTGGGAGTTACTGAAGAGCTTGAAGATTTTATCATGTTACTGGAGGCAGCTTTGCCCCGGTTTTTCAGGGGTGCTACAGAGCTCTATCGTACAGGTATATAAATAAGGAATTTCTTTTTAAAGCTGACCCTAGCTTTTGCTTGTTTACAGCTTGAAAAATATATGTGATTTGAAGTTTTTTCAGTAAAACACAAATAGTTCAAGAAAGGGAGTTGTACTGTGTTTCTGTTTAGTATTTTTAATAAAGGATAGTGCCTGGCACGCAGTGTTTGTTAAATATTTTTTTACATGAATAAATATGCATTAGGTGAGAATTAGGAATATTGGAACAATTCAGACTACAGAACCAGCCTTAGAAATGTATCATATTTGATAATGCCAGATTTCAAACTACATATTAAACCCTTAGACCTGCCTCCTACCATTTTAAAGTAGGGGTGGGCTGATGGGACTGAACCACACTATTATAAGCAACATGTGCTATGTGTGCTGTGTATATGTGTAAGCTGCCTCTGCAGCCTCCAAGTATGGCATGTATGAAATGACCATCCTGGTCCAAGTTCAGTATAAATTTTTTCCTTTTTTCTTTCCTTTCCTTTTGGCTGTTGTTTGATCCGATGTAATCATAGGAACTCATAGAGCATGCATGTGCCCTGGCTTCTATATGATTATAGCAAATACAGGTTACTGGAAATTAAGGTTAAGTTTGGCAATAGATATATACAATTTAAAAATAAACTAATCTTAGCAACATGCACTGTAGAATATAGTGCTTGTGGTGACAGTCTCTGAGTGTTGATCTTTCTGTTTTCTATTTGATATTTCATTAAGTCTTTAACATGTTAAGGATTTACATTCTGAAGGAATAGTTCACAGTTCTGGTATAAGTATTCCATATTTGACTGAATTATATTAATATAAGACAATTGTTACCTGTCCTTCAGTGTTAAACCGTCTCTTTAAATAAGGAGGTATTAAAAAAAATAAAGAGGTATTGATCTTTCATGTGGTCTCTAAGAATTTTTTACCTTTCATTTTTTTTCCCTTTGTAAGTAGGAAAGAAATCTCACCTTAGGAAAACCACAGAGAAGAAACTCCCCACTAAACAAACCATTGCAAAACTGCAGCAGTCTGACATTTGGAAAATGGAGAATGAGTTCTATGAATTTGCACTAGAGCAGTTCCAGTTCATCAGAGCCCATGCTGTTCGAGAAAAAGATGGAGACCTCTACATCCTTACACAAAACTTTTTCTATGAAAAGATTTACCCTAAATCGAACTGAGTACAAGCTGTGACAGTTAGATTCTGGAACTAGAACTATGACTCTGTCTTCACCTTCGTTCTCAGCTTCACATCCTGGATTGCTGATACATGTGTGAGACCATTTGTACTGGGCTATGTTACAAAACAGACAGGAACATCAAGGAAATAAATACTGGCTGGTATGTCAGTGTTCTAAGTTTAAGTTTCAGACATTTTTCTTTTTTCTGTTCAAATTTTGGTGAGAGTTACAACCTCTTGTGTGGAAGGGAAAGGAAGAAAAAAAAACCTTACCTCCCTTAAAATGAACACATGGCAGGTCTAATCAAAAGGCTAAATATTTTTGTTTTTGACAAAGCTTTTTTTTTCAACTAACCATGACTGAAGATAAATCCATTTGCCACTTCCACTTTCTCCAGAGGTTTGGGTTATACACCTCTTCTGAATAGTGTTAATAACTGTTTGGCAGTGTGTGCTTTGTTTCTGTGAATCATGTCTCATGAAATTTATTAGAATGTTTGATCATGTTTGCTAAGAAATGTTTCTGCTCTAGTTGGATTTGCCCGTATTAATATAGGTGAGGTTTTTCTTTTTCTTTTTTCTTCTTTTTTTTTTTGGATGATGATCATTAGTGTTAAAAACCAGTTTAAATCATGAATACTGTAAAAAGATAGAGTCAAAACAGTATTTCTCATTCCTGTCTTCCCAGTACCTAATATTGGGAAGATAGTTCTAAGAATGTTGGCATTATCTGAAATTTCAGTTAAGACTTCCACATATTAATATCAAAAAAGTAAGTTTAGTATCTGTTTCTCCATGGGTTATTTGTAAAGCTGTAAACTGAGGTATCAGTGACTCTATATTATGACTCCATTAGTGAGCTGTGGTATGGGTAGGATTTTCCTACTTCTTCTGTACTTTTACCTGTAGACTATTTTTACTAAGGTGCTTTATAATGTGTTTTAAAGCATTGCATTTGCAAAAAAAAAAAAGAAAAATGCTTGTAAATATTGCATATTTTATGTATTTGGACCAAAAGGTTACAAATAATTAGACAAAAGTGGTTTTGCACCAATTTTATTATGTCAAGTAAAATCATCTGACCCACTTTCTTGTATTTCTCATTTAACTTTACTATTAAAGAAATCACTAGAATGAAGTTCAGTAACCTTTCAGTTTTGATTGAACACATTATCCATGATTGGAGGCAGTAGTTGTAGTGGAAACATTTTGATTTCTGCTCCTGGTTCTGCAATTTCCAGTTGTGTGAACTTGGGCAAGACACTCGACTTCTCTTTGCCTCAGTTTTCTCATCTTGAGATGAGGTTAATAATGCCTGCTGTACCTACCTCACAGGGCTGTTGTGAGGACTAAATGAGATGGCATGTGAAAGCGCTTTGAGAACTGTGAAGTGGAGTATAAATGTAAGGTATTATTATAGAAACATCTTTGACATATAGTTCATAGCATTCCTTTTTTAACAAAGAAAAGGAAAAGTCCACTTCTAAGCCTTGTGAAGTTTATCTTGATATAAATTTGTGTTTGATAAGTATCTTGAGTGTTCAGTCTTCCATGTTTCAACAGCTATTGAAATACGAAAACCTGTAAACTCTTAAAAGATTCATGAGCAGCTGCTTGAGTTCAGGAGGTCCTCTGTTGGAACTGAACTTCTATGTGCTGAGTAGGGGCAGGGAAACCTTGCTCTTCAAATTGTGAAGATTTTTGTTTGGTTGGTTTATTTTACATTACCATTCAGAAATGGTAGCTATTTTCTATCTGTAGTTTTTAAAGTATGTTTTTCAGAGTTTAATTTTCTTGTGCATTCTTTACCTTCTTCCTCCTCTTTGAGTAACAGATAAAGAATTTTAGAAACATTTTCTAAAAAGATAATCTTTAATATGTTTAGTGTAAGTAAATATTTCTGAATAAGGCTTCATCAAACTAAGCATTTTAGGCAGATTGCCTTAAAGGTTATTGTGTGGGAGGGGAGGAAGGGGAGCATAATATATATCAGAAAATACTTATAAACAAACTAAAAAGCTAAAGGAATAACAGAAACTTTTTACCACCCTTTTCCCCCAATAATAGGAAGATAATAAGAGCACATAGCCAGGCATACTTTTCTTATTTGGTTTTCTTTTTCTTTTCCTTTTTTTTTTTTTTACTAACTTTTACAGGTATTTGCTGAAAACATGCACAAATTGTTTCTTTGCTTGAAAATAAGACACCGCTTTGAGGTGGGTTGTTCAACCTTTACTCATTAATGAACAAACCCAGGCTATTCTTGGAGTACATGCTAAAATTTTGAGGTGCATTACCTCTTTTAGATAGCTAGAGCAGCACTTAGTACACTGTATCAAGGGTCAGTAAAGTTTCGCTGTAAAGGACCAGGGAATAAATATTTTAGATCTCTGTCACAACCATACTGCTCTGTCATTGTTGTGAAAAAGTAGCTATAGACAGTATGGAAACAAATGAGCATGGTTATATTCCAGTGAAACTTTATTTACAAAAACAGATAACATGCCAGATACAGTCCATGAGCTACCAAGCTCTGCAACTAAAGAAATCATTATTTATGGAGAAATCATGCTTGTATCTCTACTGTAGTGGCCTAAAAGAGTTTATGTACTTCCAAAAGCTCCTAACTTAAATCCAAAGAATAGCTTTCTGATTGATGCAGTCTCTCCCACAGATTCATAAACTTTTATGTATATTGCTTCCACATGGACATATTTTCTTTCCCAGTTTAACAATTCAGAATAGGGACATTTATTTTATCTTCAGAGTGAGTTAGAAGTATCCTTTCTGAAGACTGAAAATGGGGTGGACTTAATTCCATCCAGTGCAGTATAGCCCTAGGAGTCTGAGTCCTTATAAGAACATAACTTTATAATCAAATAAATAGAAACACTGAGAACAATATGTATTTTTTTTAAAGTGGCAAATGTGGTTTTCTTTTTTCAGTCTTTGCGCTTTTTCAGTATCTTGATCATAGGGAGATTTTTTTTTTTATAATACAAAAGTAAAGTAACCACTTTGAATTTTAAAGATAATGTTAACTGTGTAAGTGTGTGTGTGTTTGTGTGTGTGTGTGTGTACCAGTATCTATGTTTATTTCCTAAAAGGAAAAAAAATAGCTTTTTGTTCAACTTGTATCAGCTCCTGTTTTTTCATTACTGTGAAATGACAACTGTTGATAAATTATTGTGACTTTTAAAATGTAATGGGGAGGATATATTTTTATTTTACCCAGCTTTAATCTGTAAATTATCACTTAAATATGTCTGATAGCAGCACATAAAATATTGCAATGGAAATCACTTTTCTATCAGCCATTTGCATTCGTGCAATTTCTAATATATTGGGTGCATCTGACTTCCTGATGATTGGATTTAAACTGTTGAAAATCAGAGAACTTAAATTTACTGAGCTTTACATTTTCAGGTTTATTTTCTAAAAATTCAGTTAATGTCTATAATTTGAAATCCATTCTTTCTCTTTATATATCCCATTGGATATTCCTAAAATTGTTAGTGTCCTCAGTGATTTACTAAACAGTATTTGATATTGCAGATGATTTGCTTATTGTATTTGCATAGTTTAAAAGAAAATAGTTTGTAGGCAATGATTCCTTTTTAATAAAATTAAATAAAAATTCAAAAAGCACTAGAAAAATGTAAAGGCTGGTTCCCAAATACATACCTCATATTTTAGTACTTTATATTTAAATTCTCTACATAGATAACCTCTGTGTAAATCGTGTAGCTGGATTTTTCCCATTCACTGGTCGTTGTCAAACACACCTATGGTCTTAGAATCCTTTATTATGAGAAGTACCTGGTAGTACCTTCTATGAAGTTTGTCTTTAAGAGGCCCAAGTGTTTCTGTCTTACGATTTGAAATTTACTTCTGAAATTAGCACAACTTACTTTCTGAGGAAATAGAGTAGTTGCTGTTAAGTTTTGCGTCCGTGTACCTGATGCAGAGTTGCTGTAGGATGCCGCCTGAAATGTTCTTCAAGCAGCCTTTTGAGGGGAAAAACAGACCTGTTTCAGATATACTGCCAGTGCAGCTCCTCTGGAGTGGAACTTACTTTTTGATTTCCTGGAGCGAGAATTTTAGAAATTGAAATATGTGATCATTTAGTCAGATTTATCCTATAATTTAAATTCATGCAGCTTTGTGACCTTTGCAGTACTCTTTATAAAATGGTCCCTGATGATAATGATGTCTTTCAAACACATTACTGGCTAGCCTGTGACGGAGCCACACTGGTGCAGTCTGTCGGATTTTTTTAGACAGTTTTATAGATTTCGGTTAAGAGTCAGGTATGTGAGCATCTCTAAAGCAGTATTGAATGTAATTTAAAGAAACATGGATTGTCTGTTTTACAGAATTTTATAAATAGACAGATAAACAGTGCCTTTTTTCCCCTCACAATCCTGTTGGAAGATGCTCATGACTTTGTCTCCTCCCTGTTTCTTCTACCCTCCTTACCCTGAGTTAATTGATTTATGCAAGACTGTTTCTAACGTGAAACCATTTTGTCACACCTGTTGGAGAGACGCACTTCTTTTCCTTAACATTCTGCCAGCTTGCTTGTTGAAGTGTTTCAGCTGACTACCTGATACAAAAGCTATAAAATAAACACTCAGTGGGAAGGGGAAAAGTGGCTTGGTGTCCTGTCTTAATATTTTCTTCCATAACCTTGATGCTAATGGACATTGTCCAAGTTGATTTGTTGTTCAGCATCATCATCTCTTAACTCAGTTATTGTTGACACCAGGAAAGCAGGCATCATCACTGGCTTATAATGATTTCATAGCTTATTTGTGACATTTTATCCAAACTGACATGCTTCTGCTGCTCTTGCTTGTTTTTAATCATCGATTTTGAAATTTCAGGTAGAAAATGTCTAAGGTATACTTGGGGTATACACTTAACTGGAAGAAAAAGGAAAAAATAAGGAAAAGGCTATTAAAACAAAAAGGAAATTTGAAAGAAAAAAATCTGACTAACCTTTATTGAAGAATTTAGACATGTCCATGTTGTTTGACAAAATGTTACCTCTAGTGATTGTTATTTTGCCTTTTAATGGAGAAGAATCTCATTTCCCAGCCACTGGCTCACTGTTCTGCATAATGCTTGGTTGATTTTTTTTTTTTTGTATTCTATATTAGATTGAATAAAATAGTGTTCAGTGGTGAACTTTCTAAACAAAATTTGATCAGTACTCAAAAACATAACAGAGGGTGTGGATTTGAGAGTCAAATGGGCCTGCATTTAGCAGTGTGACTTTAGTAGATGGAAATAATGGGATTGTTGTAAAGGTTGGATATGATAGATGTAAAGTCCTGGCTCAGACTAACAACCCATAGCTTTTGTATAATAGGTTGGAATGTTGCTGCGAAGCTGACCTCCCTTCTACCTCTGCAGGGTCTTCATTTTGTCACTTCATAACAAGATATTTTGATAAATATTTCTGAAGGCAACTGAATACTTTTTACTGTTAAGAATCTGGTAATGCCTCCTCACTTACAAACCTGTAGCACAGATATTCCTGGTTCTGAAGCTGTTCTCTCCATGTGCAAATCTCCCATGAGAAAAGGGGATAAACACAGGACTTGCTTATTCCAAAAGTGGCTTCATTTGTATTTTATTGTATTTGAACAGAATGGGCTGCCAAGTAGTAGTACCGTGTAAAACTCAGGATACTGGGAGTAAAATAATTTGCACTCTTTCAAGAGAAAGGAAACTGTCCATTTTCTGTCTCTCGCTTTAGAGGTCGCTTGCTTTAGAACTGTAAATTAATTCATCGTGTTGGAATTCCAGGTTGTGAGAATACCTGAAAAACAAATTTAGAATGCAGTGATTGCTGCCTATCCCTGTATGTTTTCATAGTGCTGTTCTCTATAACGGTTTTACTTTCTGAATTTTCTCCCATTAGTAACAAGTGTAAGAATGCGACCCTCCAGCCACTGTCTCCCTGTGTTCCTCCTCTGACCGGACCCCCCGCCCGCCCCATCGCCTACTGCGCCTCGTCATCATCGCAGTTTCACCTTGGTTGCACACCAGAGCGCAGCAGAGGCACCTTGCAACAAAACGAAAGATAACAGACAGCATAAATACCTGAAACTTCCCCTTTCCTACTTCAGGAATAGCCAGTGGAGCAAATAAGGCAAGATTTCACTGAAATCACTATTCTGCATGATTTGCTGTTTCTTCTAGTTGCGTGGGACTAAACCAGTAAGACGGTTTAAAGATAGTTCAAGGGCCTATTTCGTGTACAGTGAACTTCTAGGTAATATATTTATAGCGCTCAAGGTCTATTAAGGGAAACAACAGGAAAATGTAAAAAGGACTTACTCTTCTGACTCTGTTGCCTCATTCTATAAGAAAGAAAGCTCCTTGAATAGATTGTGTTTTGGTTTGATGTTAGTGGGGTCCCATGAAAAGATGATCCCTAAGAGTTAGCCATGCATTTTTTTCTCCCACTCTTTAGCTCTGTGTTTACTCAAAGCCAGATTGACCAACTTACTGAGGTCACCATAACCTTTTTTTTTTTTTAACAAACTTTTGTGGTGCTAAAGATCGAATCCAGGACCTCATACATACTAGGCCTCATACATACTAGTGCACTACCACTAAGCTACATCCCAGTTCTTGATAAGGTAGCCTTTCTTTGGGGGGGGGGGGGGATACAAGGGATCAAATTCACAACCTTGTGAGGCAGGTGTGGTGCCACTGAGCTAAATCCCGGGCCCAAGATACCCTTGCTTTTTACCTTGTTAATTAGTTACTTTCTTGCTGGGACAAAATACTCAACACCCAGAAGTTAAAGGAGGAAATGGTTTATTTTAGCTTACAGTTTATAGAGGTTTCAGTTCACAGTTGGCGGTTCCAAGGCAGGGCAGCATGGCAGATGGGCATGGCAGAGGAGAAACAGTTCCTGGCATGGCAGACAGGAAGAAGCGCCAATTAGGGGAGGTCCAGGGATATGTAATACCCTTTCAGGCCACACCCACAGCGACCCACCTTTTCCCACCAGGCTTTACCTCCCAATATCATGCCCAGCTGAAAACCCATCAGCGAACCAATACAGTATCACACCCATGATCCAGTCACCTCCCAAAAGCCCACCTATGAGCAAATAAGGCTTTAAGGGGGACATCTATATATAAACCATAACACCTTGAAAACATTCTCTTTCATCTCTAATATTTCCATAACATGTAGTACTTGTCTATAGCGCTTTACCATGTACATATTCTGGAAGTTACTTTCAAAACATGCAGTTTGAAGGTATGGAGAAATTACAGTTGACCATAATGGGCAATTTCTACAGTAGATTAGAACACAATCTCTGAAGCACCAGCACTTAGTATCTGATCTTGAACAGATTAAGGCTGTTTCCTGGTCTACAAAATAGAACTTACAGTAATATCAACAGTTTGTCTTACTTTCTTTGTTGCTGGGACAAAATACTCAACACCCACAACATTAATGAGAGATTTATTTTGGCTCCTGCTTTACAAGTTTCAGTCCTTGCATGGTTCATGTGCTCCAGGCAAAAGCAGTACGATAGGGTGGTAAGGAGGAGAGCTGCTCACCTCTTGGCAACCAAGGAGCAGAGGGGAGGAAGGAGCTTCAGAGAGAAACCTTTCCAGGCTACCTCACTGATCTGTCTCCTCCTACCAGACCCACCTCCCAACAGCAAACCGTACTGTCCCCATAATCCAGTCACCTAAACATAGGCTTTGGGGACCCCTTTAGATGTAAACCATAACCATGAGAATTAAGTGGGCTAATAATGTACATGTGTGCAAACTTAGTTCCTATCACATAGCACTAAGGGAGTGCTAACATCTTTCGTGATAACTGTGAAAAAAGGATGAGGAATCATCACTCATTCATTAACATGTGCCAAGTACCAAGAATATGAAAGATAAAGGAAGCATGGCCTCTATTTGTTGGGATAGAGAAGGAAAAGCATCATGCAAAAATCCCTCTGGGTGCTGGGAGCATGGTAGAGCATGGGTTTTCATGCATGAGGCCCTGTGTTTCATCCCCAACACTGCAAGTTTCATTTTTTTGCCTGGACCTTTTAAGTTTAATGCACTTCACTTCATCTCTTGAGTTTTAACACGGACATAGAAGTATCAACCTATCCCCAGTTCTAGGCATATGGTACCATGAGTTCACTCCAAAGTCACAACCTCCATACTTATCTAATAGGCCTGAAGTACAAATAAAGTTACACACTTAGTCTTCATCTTACATTTGAGTTGTGTTCTTAGACATTCATTACAATTGGTTGTTTGGAATCCATGTAGAATGAGTACTGTACATGTGGGCCTCACGTACAGTTGTGTAAATAACACCCTAACTTCATAGAGCAGAGCAACCTAAGGGCTCTGTCCTTCCTCACGCTTAATGTGTTTTTGCCATTTTCCCAAAGAAGGATTTTTCATCTTGAATCCCAAGCTTAGTGGTTTGAATTTTAACAGGTGGGTGAAGTGATTATGTTGGAGTTTGTCAAAAGTAATTGCAGCAATGTAAAGAATGGGCCTTTGCACTGAAAGCAAGGAATATGAAAACCTCTGAGGAGGTGAAAATAAGACTGGGGAGAAGCTGATGAACTTGTAGGCCAAAATCCCTATTAGTGACAGGTGAGGTATGACCAGTAAATGGACAGTGGAGGCATTGATTTGAGTTGTAACACAGCACATGCACAAATTTTCAATATCCCTTGCCTTTGTCCTGATTACTACAACGGTGGTTACTTTCTAAGTCAAACTTTATAAAGCAGACTAATCTTTGCCCAAAGAACCTAGGATCACAAAGACAAGCCTTTTTTTTGCCTTCTTATCTAATGTTTAATTTTCTTGCATCTTTTGCTCATTCAGATTTTGTCAGATTTCTGACCACCCCTGCCCCAAAACAGCACTACTCCACTGTGGTGTCATGATGAAGGCTTCTAATACAGTAATACCCCAGTCATCTTCAGCCTCATCTTGTTGCTATGACATCTCTAAAGCTGAAGCTTAAAAACTAAACTCATGCCTGTCAGTGCTTCACATTATTAGCACTAAGTGTGATTACAGCAAAAGAGGGAAAACATAGTTAGGTCACTGTTTATTTTAGAGTTTTGATGAAGGGTTTGGGCAAAGTAGATTACCGGAGCAGTCAGCTTGTCCATTAGTGATGCTACTAAGGAACAGGATAAACTGTGAGTGTAGTAATTGACCCCCATCCGGTTTTGTTGCTAACACAGCTAACGGACCCCCAACACAGCTTAAGTATTTTGAACTGTAAAAGTATTAAATTTCTTTGAGCAACAGATCTAGGAGATGATCGTGGGACACTAAATAGCAGTTTAGTTCTTTCTCCATTTTCCTCCCTCTTTGTTCTTTCTCTCTAATTTGCATCACTCAGTCTCTTAGAATGTTAGCATCACAGAAATTTTCAGTTAAGGAAGTATATACCTTCTTAAATTACCAAGTTAAAACATTAACCTGCATCTAATTAATGTTAAAATCTGGCAAAGAGTAGACCTACAGTCCCCAAGTGATCTGGCTTCTGAACTTTGGTTTGCTTTCACAAATGTGAACCAGTTTGACCTAAATCTGGGTATTTCATGTAACATCCCTAGAGATTTATTTAAAGTGTTTGTGGCAATAACATTTAATTTATATCCATTTAATTGATTCTGGGTACCTCTTGATAATGCAGCCAGGTTAAGCCATAAAAACAATGTAGAGTTTTCAGAGTCTTAGGTATTTGACAGTGTTCCATGTTTTTAAGCATTTCTCAAAACTGACTAGTTGAAATACATCTTTTCTGTGAGCCAACCTCACCAGTAATTCCACTTCAAGTGGGCAGAGCCTTTCTGAAAATGGCTGATCAAGAATAAGTGACATTTTATTCCAAGGAGTAACCAGAGACTTATTTTTTCTCCCTTTAAATGTAATTTAAAATGCCCCAGAGGATTAGTAAATTAGGTCTCTTGGTATAGCATGGTAATCTGATCAGACTGTCATGCCCATAAACAGTGGAAAAGCAGGATGTTGATTCATTTGTGTGCATGTTTAAAGGGAGCAGTGGATGGTAATTCCCTTCTCCTACTCTGTTTCTTTGTTTCATATCAGGGCTCTTTAACACCTTAGACTAGAACAGTGTTTTAAAAGTTGGCCAGTTGCATTTTGCTTCTCTGTTTCTACCTTAGTGATGGTTCCCTACTCGATCATTTAAACACTGATCCAAATCTAGATGGAATTAGATGCCTCTTCCTGCTGTGCTCCATAGTCAGAAAGTCTGTAATGTTTGATAGGGATCTTCTGAGTGGACAAGATGAGATTAGATTGGTCTCACTGGGAGCCAACACTATTCATTTTGTAAGAAAGTTATACTGGAGGCCTGAGGACTGCTGAGAGCAAAGTGGAAACAGAAACCAGCCTTCTCTTATCAAGATCCACAGTTGGTTCCACATTAAGCACTCTGTTAAAGGATTTGAATAATGAATTAGATCAAAAGCCAAGAAGGCGGTCCCTGCCACCCACGACTGGAATATGAGTTTCATATGTTGTAACTTTATTACCATTTTTTGTTTCAGTGTGTGACAAAGACAAATCTCTGGCACTATTTTTAGTTACTGGTGGGCTTCTCTCCTGTTTATTGAGCCCTCTGCTTTCTCCCATCCAAATACTAACCAGACCTGACCCTGCTTATTAGCTTCTGAGATCTGACAAGATGGGGCGCGTTTAGCAGGGTATGGCCGTAGACGAGCCCCCTGCAAGCCCCCAGCTAGACACTGCACAACTGAGCACCATGAGCTCTGACCTTTACAGTAATCCTCATATTTAACCCTTTCCAGTTGTTTAGAACTTTATAAGATACTTTCACATTTATCCTCTCCTTAGAGTCTGACATGCAAGGTAGATACCATTATCTTCATTTTGCTATTGAACCCGGCACAGCTAGCAAGTGGAAGGTGATTCTGAATCCACCAAACCCTGGTGCCCCTCCTGCTATCTGCCTTTCTCTAAAGTGAGCAGGAGCTATAATATACACTGAACAGTAGTGGTGGTGCTTAGGCCATAGTCGAAAAGCATCAGTATAACGTTGGAACTGCCTTACACCCCAGACCTTCTGACTAGGCTGCAGTGCTCTGTGTGTTAAGCCCTCTCCATGGTTCCTACCCAGGCTAAAGTTCAAGAACCGCTGGACTAAAGCAGCAATTGACAGATGAGGGGATTGAAGCTGTGGCTAAGTTGAACCTACCTGGTTAAGTGATCTATCTAAGGCCTCTCATACCAGAAGTGGTGAGTTAGGAATTTTGGGGGGTTTTTTGTTTGGTTTTTTGGGGGGGTACCAGGGATCAAACTTGGGTCCTTGTGCTTGCGCAGCAGGGGGAGAAACCACTGAGCTAAATCCCAGGCCCAGAATTTTGTTTTGTTTTAATTTTGGTACTGAGGATTAAACTCTGAGCCTTTGCATTGCATTCCAGTTCTTTTTTATTTTGGACCTAAGTCTGTCTGGCTCCAATGTCATCTGTTTTCCACACTGGGCTTCCTTACAGACTATTTTCCACCTTACTTATTCCATTCTTGGAAATTCCTTTTTGAAACAGCTTCTGGGGAAGAGGAAAGTACATCACTAAGAAGAAAAATGTCTCTCGTGTGCTATTCTGGGGGTAAGACATTCTGTCCTTTGTAATGAGTTTCTGCTTTCAGTGTGAGATGACCTAGGAATGGGGTCCTCAACATGGCTACTAGAGTGGCTAGGAAAGGCCAGGAAGACCAGGAACACCGTGGAGGGTCCACAGTAACACATTATATAGCACTTTCCTGTGTTGGGTGTAGGTCTGATGTGCCTTGGTCATGCCTACTATATCATTGTGATGGAGTTATTGGCAGTATGTGTGGAGCTATGAAATGACTACTGTGGGATACCTGCAGCTATTTGGACATCCTTGCTATTATCTCACTGGAAGTATTTGCCAGCTGAGATTCATAGCCTGTGTCACACACAGAGTCTTCCAGCTGTGTAATTTAAACAGAAGTGCCCACCTGTCTCATGAATTTCATCTGTGGATTTTTTCCTTTATATGAGACACCAACTGGAAGTTTAGGCAATAGCACAAGGGGCCTTCCAGGAGCTCCGTATGACCCCTTCCAGTGTGGCGGTGCTGATGACCTTCCTTCCACATGCACTAAGGGGAGCAGGGAGGATCAGCCTGAGCCTTTGAGTAGGGTCCATCTCCTCAACCCATTCTTGAAAGAGGGCATCTGTTGTCCCCGCATAGAGCTATGTGCTGGCACTGCACCATGTGCTTTTGTCTTTTTCTTTGTGTTTTTGTTTTTTGAGTCAGGGTCTCACTATGCAGCTCAGGCTGCCCTTGAACTCATCTTGTAGCCTAGGTTGACCTTGAACTCTTGACAGTCCTCCTGCCTTTACCTCCCAAGTGCTGGGATTACAGGCATGGGCCACCATGCCCAGCACTGCACCATGTGCTGTGCCTTCAGTGTTTCATTTCATTCTCCTGACCCTCAGAGGACGGTACAGCTAGCTATTTGCCCCATTTCACAGTTGAGGAGAATGAGGTTCACAGGTCCAGGCACTTTTGGTCACTCAGCTAGGAAGTGGTGGGTGCAAGATTCAAATCCAGGTCAGACAGCAAATTATCCACTCCTAACCGTTGTGCAATACAGGCTCCAACAGCTGTGACAGGCAGAGTAGGGTCTGTGTGAAAGTCTTGCGGGCTGTGTCTTGTTCAGCCTCTCTCACACAGCCACCCCAGGGCTTGGCAACAGCAGTGGAGCCTGGGGCTGTGACAGTAACCCATGTGGGCTACAGCTGTGGCTATAACTCCAGGCACCCTCCAATGGGAAGAAGTGGGAGTTGGGCGGAGCAAAGTCAGGTCAATTCTTCATTTGAAATGCTTCTTCCTGGTCTTTAACTTCAGATAACTATCAGTACAAAATAGTGTTGTTCTTGTTGTGTGAGAGTAACCAGAGCCCAGATTCAGTGTTGGGAAATCACTGGAGGTGCCTGCTTTCCAATGTCTTTGGTGAGTGCAAGCCCTGTCTGAGGCCCTGATTCCTGGGCATCAGCCAGAGTGTCTTGTGCATTCTCCCAGGTGCTCTGGTTTTAGCAGGGTCTCCATGTGCAAACCTTGCCTTCACACAACCACAACCATGGCAGGAGGCTGTCCGGCTGCTCCCAGAAGGTGGAAGCTGGGTGTCTCATGCACCAGACTCAGCCCAGATCCATTGTGGGGACTTGGCAGTGTGCTGCTTGCCCAGTGTCCCTGTACCCTCCCAGATGTCCGTTCACTCCCCTCAGTGGCTTACTGCACACATGAAGTCTCCCTCCACATATTCAAGGGTCTTTCTGCAAGAGGAGTTTGGAGATATCCCTGACCAGCCAGTTTGACCTTTCCAGGATAGCAGAGAAGAACAGAATTTTGGCAGTGTATACAAAGCCAGAAAGGAAAGGAATAAAACCCCTGCCTTGGGGAAGTCCAGGCATCCTGGAGGAGGAAGGGGTGACAGTGGCTGGTGGGTAGGAGGGCCTCCAGCCCCAGAAATCTCTTCGTAGGTGCACCTGTTCTGAGCTCTGCAGAGTCCCCTGAATCTGGTTATACCTCTAACTGGCTCTCCTCTGCCCCTCCCCCTAGCATTTCCCAGCACCACCCCAGCAAACAGATCTGATCTGTCTGAGTCACACTGAGCCTCCCATTTAGTCACTTAGGCCTCTGGAGTCCCGGGGGCCCAGGCCTCTTGCCAAACGCACTACTGCTAATAGCAGTACTATTATAATGGCTTTTATACTTAAATTTCCTTTCTTCCAGGAGCCCCAAGGACTTTAAGAAATGCAAGAATTGTGCTGCAGGCCCAAACTTAGAAACTGAAGGAAAGTGTATACCATATTCCAATTATACTGCTTCATGGCCTTGCATAGCTGCTTTGAAGGACGGATCTTTAAAGATTTATAAACTTGGGTGGGTGGATGGGTAGGGGAAAGGACACCCACGCTTTCTTCCTGCTTCAAGCATCCCAGCTCTCACTCTCTTTTTTCTCTAGTTTTGCAGCTCAAAAGCCCTGGAACAACTGCAGCTGGGTGAGTGTAATAAACAGGTACCTGAGAAAAGGGGTCAAGTTCAATATGATGTTTGCTGCCCATGTCCCCAGACACTGTGGGCCCCCACAGTGCTCACTAAGCCCAGCTTCTTGCTGCCTGGCTTAGGACAGCTAGGGACGACCTTCAACAGAGGCCTTGAAGGATAGTCAGTTTAAAGAGCAAGAATGAGATTTTTGGCCACACACTTTCATCCTTAGCACCTGAGAAGATACCAGGTGGCCAAGAGAAATGTAGACCATGGCTATTCCCCTGTGCCTGGCACTGCTGTTGTGCAGAGGGAAGAGAAGCACCAGAGATGGGTTGGTGAGGACTTTCAAAGGTCTGACCGCCATGTTCAGTGTAAGGGAAAGTGCATTTGTCTTGAAGCCAGTATCTTAGCTTCCAGTTCTGACTGCCCTTTCCTTACTTGGGCTTCCAGCAACTACTAAAAGGCTTTGTTTTCTTTCTGTTGAAGGAGAGAATGCTATCTAAGTACAGATTGAGCATCCCTACTGTGAAAATCTGAAATCCAAAATGCTCCAGAATCCAAAAATTTTTTGAACACAAACATGCTGCCAACAAGTGGAAAATTTCACACCTTACCTCATGTGACAGGTCACAGTCAAAATCCAGGCACCTTTAGCCTGTGTGTCTGAGTTGTATATGAAACAAGTGAATTTCATGTTTATATTTTGGTCCCATCCCCCCAATATATATAATTATTTCCAAAAAAATTTTTTAAAAATCTGAAACATTTCTGGTCCAAATATTTTGGATCAAGGATTCTCAACTTGTATTCAAATTTGATCTTCTGACTCAAAATCTTTCTTCGTGCTGATGACAGAACTGTCTTCCAGAGAGAAAGTTCATGTTGCTCCTTCCCTTGCAAAGTTTTGGTGCCTTCTCACCCCTGTGGCAAGGAGTTTCAGCTCCTGCATAGAAGCAGTCAAAGCCTTCTAGGACATGTCCCTAACTCCCCTCTGTTTACTACTGAGCTCTCCCATAACCTGGGCCTAAAGGACCACTCGTGCAGGTGTTGGTGCCTTTGCGCATGTGCTTCTATCAGTTCTCTGTGGAAATCCTTGCCATTCAAGAGCTGGCTCAGTAGCTTCTCTCCGGAACACTTTCTTTGATGCTGAGAGTCAGAATTAGTTTTTATACCCACAAAGCCCATTGCTTGTTCAATAATAGTGACGTGAAACGCACATCCCTTTGGAATGAGATGGACTTGACTCAGCCCTCGATCTCTCACTCACAGCCATGTGACTTTTGGAAAATCACTAAATTGCTTTGTCTTACAAAAAACCAAACCTTACCTTACCTTAAAATGTTGTACAGGTTGAATGAAGTCATATGTACGAGACCCTTGGGAGAAGAAAATTATGGGTGGGCTGAAGGCACTAAACGGAACCCCATTTCCTAACATTGCTTACAGGGTCTTCTGGACCCTCCTGTTCTCCCCAGCAGGTGGAGAGATCCCAGTGGAGGTCTATGCTGGCCATCTTCTGTCCTTTTTTCCCCTAGTACTGGCGACTGAACCCTTTCTGTTTTTTACTTTGAGACAGGGCCTTGCCAAGTCACCAAGTTGCCCAGGCTGGCTAGAATTTTCAGTCCTCCCCACCCTACGCCAAGTCCCTGTCATGGGTTCTGTGGGCATTGCCTCAATATTTACAACACTGTAAGCACTTGATTTCTCAGGTCCTCAGTTTCTCTATCTGGGCAGTAGTGACAAAGGGTAGCAAAAAAGGACATCCTGAGCTTAAAGAAAAATTCCCAGGACCGAGCCTATTGTTAATTGGAAAATAAATAGCTCTCAGTTGAGCAGGATTCTCCTTTAAGGGGAGCCTCCTGCAATGTGGGTCGGGAGACAGTTACACCTCCTTTGAGGATAATAATGACTGCCCCTAACTTCTCTGGAAGAACATTGGGAAGATAAATGAGACAATACACCTGACAGCTCTTTGAGTGCTTGTGAAAAAGATACCCTTCAAATATAGGATACAAGTGTGCTTTGCTTTGACTTGTGAATTTGGGAGATTTTGTGAAAATCTGAACCTACAAAACAGACAAATTAAGGGGTGAAAATTAGCATCAGAAACAGCCTGTTGGCTTGACAGAAAGATTCACAGCAGGATCCCTTAAATAGCCAGCTCCCCTGGTGCATTTAAAATATGACTCAATTTACAAAGAATTTGATTTACATATACCCAGTTAGGAACACTACTACTAAAGGAGAGGCACTTATGTTTTTTACAATAAAGATCAATAACTGTGGGATTTTAAAAATATAAAATATTTCTTTCTTTTCATCATCTTTAATTCTGTAGTTAACACTTTCAGTGCTGGGACCCAGGAGCACATTTTTCAGGAATGTGCAGGCAGAACAGAGTGATCCAGCTGATACCTGATTAAATAAATAAATAAACTGGCTTGAGATCACAGCTGAACATAATGTGCTTTATCTAATTGAGTTAAAGGATTTCTGGCTTGAAAGATTAAAAATCAATAAGCAGTGCATCTCTGATGTCTGAAAGAGCCTGATATGGAAAAAGGATCATACGTAGTAGGTACAAAAGCCACTAGAAATGAGTGAGCTCTGTCATTGTTCAGGTTTTCCCCTTTGGGAGTATATCAGGTATGGGTGTGCGTGTGCGTGTGTGTGTGTGTGTGTGTGTGTGTGTTCATGTGTACATGCCAGCCAATGTTGGCAAGTGTGAGGGGAGTACTGTGGTCCAAATAACACCTCTCAAAGATGAACATTTCCCAGGGGCCTGGGATTTAGCTCAGTGGTTCCGCTGCCTGCCTCGAAAGCTCAAGGACCAGAGTTCAATCCCCAGTACCAAAAAAAACCCACACACACAAAAAAGATGAACACTTCCCAATCTTCCTATTCTCCTAAACCCGTGTCAGATGGCAAGGGCAAATTGAAGCTGGAGGTGAAATTCAATTTGCTAGCCAGCTGACCATAAAAAGGAAGATTTTATCCTGCGTTATCCAGGTAGACCTAAATCATCTAATGTATGGGGCTCTTAAGATATGGCTGGATGAGGTGGTACATGCCTTGACATCCCAGCACTCCAGGAGGCTAAGGCAAGGCGGGAGCAGTTCAAATTCCAGCCCAGCCTGGGCAGTTTAGTGACTTGGCGAGACCCTGTCTCAAAATAAAAGGGCTGGGGTTGTAGCTCAGTGTGAAGATTCTGGGCTCAGTTTTTACTACGGAAAAAAAGAGGAGGAGGAGGAGGAAGGAGAAGGAGAAGAAGAAAAATTGGTGTTCTGCAATGCCATGGGGAAAAGGCCCAAGTGAGCATTTTCTGAAGGGGCCAAGAGCCAAGGAATGTGAGCAGCCTCAGAAAGCTGGCAAGGGTAAGAAAGGATGGTCTCCTCGGCCTTCCAGAAAAGGAACATGGTTCTGATGAGACCATCACTGTGGCCTAGTGAGACCCTCAAGAACTGTAAGATAGTAAGTTTGCATTTGTGTAAGTCATTAATTTCCTAGTACTTGTCAGAGCAGCCACAGAAAACAAATGAGGGGTCGGTGATGTCGCAGCCTCATCGCACCCTTCCTGAGGATGAGGCTGTGCAACATCCCGGCATGTTGTCAGGAACCTGGATGCGGCCTCCAGTTGGCTGTGTCCACAGACAGGTCTCGAATGCACAAAAGGATATTCTACCCGACCGGGAGGCAAGGTGCTGGAGAAAACGGAGCATGGCGGCCTGGCTGCTGGACTGTACTGTGTGCCAAATGAGCAGGGAAAAGCCCTAGGCTCCCTGTGCTGACAGGACTCCTCTCTTCCAGCCAGCTTTCCACTTGTAGTCCGGCCCCCAGAGTCAATGGCACAGGTCGGAACAATTCCAAGTCTCGCCCAGAGCCATGGGCCGCTCCTCTAAGCTTCTCCATGTCTGCCCTTGTCACTGGATGGGGTCTGAGGAGATCCTTCCAGGCTCGACCTTCCCACTATGTAGGTTGGGAGACTTTCATCCTAGAAAAGCATGTCAGGACAGGTCCCTGAAAGGCACAGGCAGATTTATTAAGCAGAATCAAAAAAGGACACATTCAGAAAGGAATGCAGGGACTTGAGATGTGAGGCACATTGTTTATGTTCTGGGGCTCAGGGTATTTATGTGGTCTCAGGGGTGGTACTCTGGAATTTGTGAATCTATAGGATCAAAAATCCAGGCCCAATTCACAGGCAAAAGGCACCGGCCCAATTTACAGGAGAAAATCATGGGGCCCAATGTATAGACTTACTGTATCATTAAGACTCTTGGGAATCTAGGAGTGAGTAGCTTGGAAGGGGTGGGAAAAAAGAAAGCATTGTGACCTTGGATAACTGTGTCCTGAAGCTGCAATTTCCTTTAAAGTACAATTTAAAAATTATAATTTTCCTCGTCTCCTTTCTATGTTTATTTCTCCTGTCCTCCCTCAGCATCAGCAGCTTGGCACCATCGGGAACTCCTTGTGTCTGCCGGCCCTTCCCTTTGTCCTTCCAGCAGGTGCACGAGCAGAGCTGGCTGGCCTGGAGCAGGCAGGACGTCAGTCGTCAGTCGGAGGGACCGTGGGGCACCCTTGTGCCCTTGGCCTCGCCTGCACCTGAAGGAATCGCACCTTTCTACCTCTTGTCTCCCCACTGTGCTGAGTGCACTTGGGCAGTTTCTACTCCATTCTTGGGCTTCATCCTGGTGGGTGTTTGGTGAAGGGAGAGTGCAGGCAGGGAAGCTCAGAGGGGAAAGGGAGGGAAGCCCTGTGCTGTGTAAGCCCGCCTGTATTCTCTAACCCAGCTTCTTCCAGCAACAGAGCTGATGCTCTGATCTTCAACTGGTTCTACACCAGTTATCAGGTGGAGGGATGCAATTAATTGCCCCAATATTTACCATGCCTAGTTTCCTAATATAGTTTTGAATTCTAAAATCCCAGATGGTGAGAAAAAACACAAATGTGAATCTCTGCTTGCTCTTTAACAACTGTGTGATTTGTAGTAAACTGACTCACCTCTCCAAACCTAAGTTGCATCTCAAGAATACGGGTACTAACAGAATCCACTTCTTGGGGTTGTTATAAGGATTACATGAGTGATTTTGTAACTCTTAGCATGGGCCCTCTTTTAGAGTAACAGGAAGGGAGAACAACCAATAGAACATTAACCATTGTTAGCACGATTTTTGTTGTCATTAAAGGATGGTAATTGGCCCTCTCTGTTGGAGTTTTAGCTGAAGCATCAGCTTCATTTTTCATAGTGAGATGCTTGCCACATAGGCAGGGTGTGCAAGGGAGGTGTTTCAGGACTGATTTTACAACAATTGGCTGCAGATTCAGGGGCCAAAACATCGGCGGCAATTGGAGAATTTTCTTTTAAAAGAAGAATGCGATGGGTTTGTGTCCTACTCCGCTTTCCTCAAGCGGGGAAGTGAGTGTGTTTCTTGTGGATCTATCAGGCTCTGGGAATTGTCTGGCAGGTCTGCGAACCTGTGGGGAATGGTCTGCAGGCATCAGGGGCAGGTGAGAGGTGTGTGCATCTGGGCTGAGGATCCCTCGAGGTGAGGAAAGTCAGCTTTAAGTGGGGTGACTACATGTCCCGTGTACCCCGGACAGCCTGCCTTTCTATCTGCTGTTGTGGTGACTTATGGAACACACCTACTGTCTTCCCTTTTTTGAATTTTTTGTTGTTGTTTTGTTTTGTTTTTTGGTACCGGGGGTCGAACTCGGGTCCTTGCACTTGAGAGGCAGGTGGCAGAACCACTGAGCTAAACCCCCTTCCCCCTTTTTTGAATTCTTTTTTTCAGATAATTTTCTTTGTTAGTACATGTTTGTAGTATGATGTTTACATTTCTTTTTTCTTTTTTTGGTACCAGGAATTGAACTCCGGTCCTTGTGCTTGGAGGCAAGCAGCAGAACCACTGAGCTAAAACCCTGGCCCAAAAGATTTTTTTGTTTTGGTACCAGGGATCAAACTTGGAACCCTGCACTTTCAAGGCAGGTGCCAGAACCACTGAGCTAAATCCCCAGCCCTGCGTTTACATTTCTTGTGGGAAGTTGGTACATGTTTGTAATACATCCTAATTCCCTTTATCATCCCCTTTCCCTTCCCTGCCTTCTGTGTCCATCCGTCTCTGGATCCCCCGCCCTGTTTTTTGGTACATGTTTGCAGTACGTAATATTTACATCCCTTCTCTGGAACTGATGCATGTACATAACACATCTTAATATCTTGTTTCATCCTCTTTCCCTCCCCACTTCCCCTCTCCCTCCATCTCTTGGTCCTCTTTCCCTTTGAGAAAGATGTATTTACCTTCATCCTTTTATCTATCTTTTATTGTGCTCTTTATTTACACTTTGGGCTTCTCATATAAGAGAATCCATGCAGTATTTAAGCTTGTGTGTCTGATTTATATCACTTGACATTGTGATTTCAAGGTGCATCCATTTTCCTACAAATGACTTAAGATGATCTTTCTTTATGGCAGAGTAGTACTCCATTAAAAATGCTCCTACTGGGCCGGGGATTTGGCTCAGTGGTTCCACTGCCTGCCTCGCAAGCACAAGGTCCTGAGTTTGATCCCTGGTACCAAAGAAAAAAAAGAAAGAAAGAAAACATGCTCCTACTTTCACTCTCAAAACTGCCTGGGCTTAGGCAAGAAATTATAGAATCTCTCTTGGCCATGAAGAGATGGTGTCGCCAGCCAGCCAGCTACCAGGGCCTGGCCTCAGGGGTGATCTTCTACCTCCTCCAGAGCCCTTGACAGCCTTGGTGATCAGGAGAGGGAGGAGTAGAAATGTGGATCCTGGACCAGGAACTAAGGAAGCTGAGCACACCCTCCTCTTACCTTTTACCACTGAAGTACTCCCCTGAAGCAGACCTGAGCTAGAAGACAGTGAAGCCTTCTGGGAGTTTTGATTGCTGCTATATTGAACTGGATATGTTATTTCCTCATCTGTGATTAGGAGCATCCAAAACACTTCCTTATCTCAACTGGAAGGGTTAGCTGTAGGTGGGCCTGAAATAAACTAGACCACAGATAAACTGGAGTCACTCTGAGTGGGCAGTAGGAGTATAACAAATAAACATAGTTTCTTTCATAAGAGTCAGAACACAATATGGATAATAACCTCTCTCTCTCTCTCTCTCTCTCTCTCTCTCTCTCTCTCTCTC
>NW_004624742.1:10342292-10447161 GCF_000247695.1 Heterocephalus glaber | reverse complement strand
TGACTCCAATCAATCTTATGTTATTTTTCTTTGCATCATCTAGCACCTGCTGGATTCGTTTCTTGTGGTCCCTTACAATTTTAAAGAATTTTTTCTTTTCCTGGTCACCAATTGCAATCTTATCTTCTATATCTGAAATTCTGTCCTCACATTGGTTCATTCTGCTGCATAGACTTTCAGTGGTGTTTTTAATCTCCTGGAAATCTGTTTGCATCTGTTTTATGGATCCAATTTGTTTCCTATTTTGGCATTCCATCATGTTTCTCAGCTCCTCTGTTTTTTTTATCTGTATCCTCTCTAGATTTATTAATCATGTCTTGCACTATGGGCACAATCTTTGCTGTTATCTGAGAAATTATTTCTGATTTCATTTTTTCCAGATCCTCTTTCATTGCTAGTTCAGGGACTCCAGGTGGTTGAGTATCAGAGTGTTCCATCTCGTTTCCTTTGGGGTTGCTGTATGTGATCTTTAAGTCTGGTTCTGAGGCTTGTTTACCTGTCTTCTCATTTCAATGGGATGTGTGTGTGTGTGTGTGTGTGTGTGTGTGTGTGTGTGTTCCTGGCACCTGTGCAGCTCACCTCCTCTGTGCTGGGAGCTGTGGCACGCCTACCTGAAAGCCTCCTCCAAGCTGGGAGCCGTGGCACACCTACCCAGAAGCCTCTGCCTGGCTGGGAGCTGTGGCATGCCGACCTGGAAGTCCCCTCTGGGCTGGGTGCTATGGCACACTGACCCAGAGGCCTCCTCTGTGCTGGGAGCCATGGCACCCAAATCAATAAATTTAGTACACCACATAAACAGAAGCAAGTACAAAAATCACAGGATCATCTCAATAGATACTGAAAACACCTTTACAAAACCCAACATTCATTCATGATAAAAACTTTGAAGAAGGGCCAGGGATTTCGCTCAGTGGTACTGTGCCTGCCTTGCAAGGGCGAGATTCTGAATTTGATCCCCAGTACTGAGAAAGAAAAGAAATCCTTGAAGAAAATAGGTATATAAGGACCTTATCTCAATCTGATAACAGCCATTTATGACAAATCTACTTCCAATATCATATTAAATAAGGAAAAACTCAGAGTTTTTCCTCTAAAATCAAGAACAAGACAAGGATGTTCATTCACTCTCACCACTTCTGTTCAACATAATCCTCAAGAGCAATCCTGACTAGCAAGCAGGGCAAGAAGTATCACAGTCCCAGATTTGAAGTTATATTACAAAACTACAGTGATAAAAACAGCATGGTATTAGCACAAAAACAGACATGTGGATCAATGGAACAGAATAAAAGATGCAGAAACTACCCTAGGAACATTTGGCTCTCTGATCATTGACAAAGGGGCCAAAACCACACTGGAATAGTGTGTTAATAAATAAATTAACTCTTTAATAAATAGTGTTGGAGAAACTGGCTATCCACATGCAGAAGACTGAATCTAGACCTATATCTCTTACCATTGAATTGAACTAACATCAAAATGGAAGGAGAAAGATCTAAATGTTAAAACAGAAATAATTTGCTGGAAGATAAAATAGGTAAAACTCTTGAAGTCATAGGCATAGTAAAGGACTTTCTTATTAGAACCTTGGCTGCACAGGAAATAGTATCAAGAATCAACAAATGGTATATCAAATTAAAAACTTTTTGTAGCAAAAGCAACAGCCAACAAAGTGAAGAGACAACCTACAGAATGGGGAAAAATTTTGCCAGCTATTATTCCTTGGACAGAGAACTAGTATCTAGAATATATAAAGAACCCAAAAAGATTTGACCCCCCCAAACAAAGACCAAATCAAAAAATGGGCAACCTTAATGAACAGACACTTCTCAGAAGAAGAAATACAAATGGCCAATAAATACATGAAGAAATGTTCAACATCACGGACCATCAGAGAAATGCAAATTGAAATAACACTCAGATTCCATCTTGTCCTAGAAAGAATAGCTGTCACCAAGAAATCAAATAATAACAAATACTGTCAAGGCTGCCATGGTTGGGGGGAGATGCTTCTACATCGTTGGTGGGAATGCAAACTAGTACAACCACTATGTAAATCAGAATGGAGATTCCTCAAAAGACTAAAACTAGAATTTCCATTTGACCCAGCTGTTCCCTTTCTAGGTACTTTCCAAAAAGTTAAAGACATTAAAGTATAGTGATACATGCATACCCATGTTTATAGTGGCACAATTCATAATAGCTAAATCCTGGAAGAAGCCTGTGTGTCCATAAACAAATGATTGGATAAATAAAATGTGGTATTTACATATAATGGAATACTATTCTGCCATAAAGAAGGATAAATTTGAATCAGTTGTAGAAAATGGATGCATCTTGAAACCATTATGTTAAGTGAAGTAAATCAGACACACAGGCTTAAATATTCCATGGTTTCTCTTACATGAGAAACAAAGTATAAACAAAGAGCAAAATAAAAAAATTATAGAAAGTAAAGAGATAGATCTTTCTCAAATTGAGGGTCAAGAAATGGAGAGAGGGGAGAGGGAAGGAGAAGGGGATGAAAAAATAATTAAGATGTGTTATGTACATGTACTCACTGCACACAAAGAATGTAATCATTATATAGTGCAAACATATACTAGTAAAAAATTTCTGAAATGATGTATTTCTTTATCCACACTAAGGATGAATGCATACTGGTAATTATAACAAATTGTGTTAGATATAAGATTTTAAAATTTAAATTTATAATTTTGAGTTTTATTTTTCAAGTTCAAACCCCAATCAAACCCTTTTCCCCTCTGAGTTAGATAAAATTGTCTCTTTTAGACAGTTTCTCATTAAGTGTTCATCCTACAATTATTAAATAATGAAGGCATTCTGCTCCTAACAGCCCAGTCAGTGTGACCTATATTCTTTGCATATGGATTTCTAGCTGGTTTCACCAAACTCAGATCCAGAGGAGGCACTTGACTTACATCTGCATAACAACAGTCACTAAAGGAAATCTCTAGAACAAAGAATACCTCTGTTCCAAGGGCAACTTTGCACCCCCTGCATTTTAAATTGTCCTTATTTGCATTTTCTCTGCCCAAAAACCAAAACTCCCACTTTGTCCCAGTGAAATACCACTTGTCACCCTGTGGGAGGCACCTGTCTGGTTTCGCTCTGTCCTGTGCCTCTGCTTGCCTTAGCCCATAAGGACTGGGAGTATGGGAGGAAGATAGCAACTCCCACCTTTGAGAGCTGTGATTCTCAGGGGGGCTCAGTTCAGCATGACCTGAGTGGCTCCCTCCACTCCTGTTCCACTGTGGAGTCTTCCATGCGGTTTCAGGTAGTAGGATGGGCAGAGGTGACAGAGGAGACATCCCAAGAGTCTCTGAACCCCACCTCCCTCCATCAGCCACCAGTTGCTCAGATGTTTGAAGTTCTCTGTGAAGAGAAAACTATGAAAGGGGTGGCCCACCTGCCCTGGTTCCACTGAGTCTCTGTCTGTGCTCCTTCATCTTACATTCCCATCTCCTCTGACTCCCTTGCCCTCTACCACCTCCTCCCACAACCTCAGCCCATCTATGATGACCCAGACCAACTTTTGCTTCTTCCCTGGGATGAAATGGATTCTGCCCATAGACTGTGGAGAAGTGCAGGCAAAATTTATTGCAAAGTAGATAGAGAGTTATACCTTCAAGTGAGAAAGTGGGCAGTGCTACAAAGGCGTCTTCCCTGAGTGTGAGTTTGGATACCTTTTTATGCACACATAAGTTACCCTGGGGTTTCAGGGAACTATGGTGATTATGATGCTTACCAACAATTCTTTTAGGGGTGACCAGGATGTCGATATTTCAAAAATGTCTTCCTTATTCCTTTCAGATGTCAGTGTTTCCTCAGGGGCCTTACTCATATAAGAATCTAAATCAGCCCAAGCAGGGAAGGTATTTAAAGAATGCTCCCTTTTCTAATATCATTGGGTATAGATGTGGCACCAGGAACACTGTGTGCCTTGTTGTAGAAATAGGTAGATGGCCAGGTGACCAGATATCCAAAGGAATGTGCACATTGTATAACCTGAAGATGTCATTGTGCTCCCTGGGATCACTTCAGGTCTGAGAGGAGCTAACAAATGTTTACAAATGTATTTTACATTGGAGTCTCTGTAATTACCTGGCAGTGCATGCTATTTTGGAATCCCCACTTCATCCCCCAGCCCTGCTAAAGTCTAACTATCTGCCTACCAGAACCACACCAGTGACTGGGGAGCTTCCAGGCCTTCAGCTTTGGCCAGAGACAGCATCATTGGTTCCTCTTCTTCCGCAGCTTCCAGCTTCTTGGATGGAGTAGCTACCAGGTTCTCAGGTTTTCTGATTTCCACACAGCCACTGTGGGACTATCCAGCCTCCGATCTTGTAAGCCAATCTAACAGATTCCCTTTTGTGATTACATATATTCCACTGCCTCTGTCTTCTAGAGAACACTGATCTCTGGTGTGGCTCTTCTGTCCCAGCCAGCTTCCCAGTTTGGCACTGTCCAGGCCCATTTGGTTCCTGACCCAACAAGGCCTGGTCAGATCTGACTCTTTCCTCACCACTTCTGACCCCTTTTGATGACCTGGCCTCCTGGTCTTTCCCAGAGCTGTCACAGGCTTTAGGCCTGGGCACACCAGGTGGCTTTGACTGTGGTGCTCCTATCCATGCTGGCTGCCCATTCCTTTGTCATGGTCTTTCCCATATAGTGAGTGCCTAAAGAAAAGGCAGAGGTGTTCTTTGCTTGCCAACCCTTGAATCTTTTTTGTGGTCTTTCATTCCCCTCTATCCTCTAAGAGGCAACAGTGATGGGGCTCCTTCTCAGGAATCCACTGCTGAGTCCTCTCATTTTCCTTCTGCTCTTTTTGTCTCTGCTCCAGTTTGGGGACTTGATATCATCTCAAGATGAAGTCCACCAAATCTTTTGTAACTTTGACAGGACTTTACTTTTTTTTTTTTTTTTGGTACCAGGGATCGAACACAGATCCTTGCACTTGCGAGGCAGGCAGTGGAACCACTGAGCTAAATCCCTGGCCAGGACTTTACTTTTGAACACTTGAATGGGACATGGTAGTGCATGCCTGCGATCCTAGCACTTGGAAGGGTGAGACAGGAGGATCATGCATTTGAGGGCAACCTGGGCTACATTGTGAGACCCTGTCTCAAAACAAACAAACAAACAAACAAAAAACAAAGAATAAAATAAAATGAAAAGGGCTGAGAATGTAGCTCACTGGTAGAGTGCTTGCCTAACATGTGGGAGGCTCTGGGTTTGATCCCCAACACTGAAAACAAAATGCAAAACTCTTGGATCTTGGGTGTTGTAGTTTCATCAGGACCTTGTCTCTTTGAGGCAGAAATGCCCCGTGGCCTGCTGTCACATGTGGGAGGGCCATGGTGCAGCAGACACAGGTGACTCTGTCAGCATCATGTCCCCATGTACAACAAATGGGTGCAAGATGTGCCTCCCACTAACTGCGCAAAGGTAGATGCATGCTGGGCGGAGCAGAGCTGGTGCTCCATGGGCCCAAGAATACTGGCATTGAACCCGAGAGCACCCCATTCTGTTGCAAGTTTGATATGCTGGTATATCTACTCAGCCCAACATAAAAGGAAGATGTTCTTTCCCTTTTGTAAGTACAATCATTTGCCAGTTTCAGTTTTCTATGAACATTCTTCTGGAAAAGTCTCTCAGCTTGTTGTGAGTAGTGAAGTTTATCCAACATATAAATCTCCTAAAACCCATGCACTTAAATATTTGTGGTTGTGTGGGATATTATCAGTGTCAGGGATGGGTAGAATTGAAGGCATTTTGGGTCAGTCTACTTTCTTTAAATCTTCTCCAAACATTTTAGGTTTGGCAAAACCTGAACTGCATTTTGCCAAACCCCTGTGCCTGTAATTTGTAAACCCCTGTGTATTTTCAGGGAAACGTAGTCCATATGTTTCTGATTGATTTACACTTAACTCATCTAAACGTTGTTTTGCTAGTGTTATTTGATGTCCAAAGGGCCTCAGAGCCTGTTTACATCTGTCTAAGCTGCTTTTTTCCCCCCTGAGACTCAGGAAGATCTGTTTTGCCAAGAGTAAACTAAGTTGAATGCTACCCTGCCTCTCCCAGCCCCCGCACCCAACTTTGGATCAGACTCGAGTTGAATCTGAAATAAAGATCTGAGGAAGTTGCACTGGGCTTTGAAGTTGACCAAATGCCACTCCACACTTCACCAAAAGGAGCTGAACCCCAAGGCCTTCCCATGGAACTGTGACCAGTCCAGAGACCAACTCCCAGCCCACCAGCTCTCCAACCTGGCCTTCCCTCGCTGCCCTGACTTAGCCACGACTGGTCAACCACCCTATCTGGACACTTGCTCCCTTCCCTTACCATCTCTCATCCACATTTCTCTGGGAAGAGCAGAACAGACGTTCTACAGTGAACCAACACCAGCCTTCTTGCTAGACCTGCACAACAATATTACAGAGTGGCTTTAAAATAGAATGAAGGAACTCTGAGCTAGTGCCCCACACCACTGAACCTCGATTCCAGATAGTCTGCATTTGCCTTGCAAAGGAGTCCCCAAATTACCAAGCATAAGCATATAAAGCCATCTTACTCTCAACCAGATGGAAGGAGTGTTGGCCATGTGCTGTCCCCTACAGTGGGAGTGAGTGTAAGGGTGTGGTCTGAATTTAGATGATGCTGCACAAATTTGGAAAATTACAACTAAGAATGAGGACAAACTTATTGCAACTTTGTGATTCATCATGGAGGGAAATGGCATTGTTTTGGAGGGAGTTCTTCGATGGGCATTTGGTCATATTTAAGCAAACCTCATTTGGAATGGATATAGTGGAGACAAAGATGGGCCAAGTGGCTCTGCAGAAAAAGGTGACAAGGTGACTTCTAAATGTGCAAAGTTGCATCTCTGAGATGAGTGTTACGTTGAGGCCAATATGAGATGTTTTTACCTCTTTTTGGACTCCAAAATGTATTGGGGAACCTAGATTCTAGGTAGGGGGTGTCATCAAAGCTTTTAATTGGGGAAAAAGTAGGGTGGCCCCTGAAATGTGGGAGTAAGTTATGGGGTAAGGCCAAAGTTAGGTAGGCCTCCCTATTTTCAGCATTTAAGCCTTTGGTTTCTACTTTGTAATTCTCTTCTGCCTGAGCTGGGGCCCGTGCGTGGGATGGGGGAGCAGATGGGACCAAATGGTATCTCCTGCCTCCGGGAGCCACTATTTGGTAACTGGACTTCACTGTGTCCCTTCCTCATTGCCCTGAATGGCACGGTGGCATGAAGCTGGCAGCCTGCACTGAGGATGGAGAAATACCTGACCCCACTGACCACCTCAGACCTCAGGTCTCCTTTCAGCAGGGCTCTAAGGAGAAACTTCTTTCTTTTTTTTCTTCATTAAGTTTATTGGCACAGTTTAGGTATACAATACAGTTATATTCATCATTGGGATCTTGTACCTTTACATGATGCATCTTGATTCTTATTTTTTCCCCATTCCTAGCCCTCCCTTCACCCCTCCACCCTTCCCTATTTACAAAAACTTTGTTTCCATTTTTTCCTTTTCTCATATTTTTTCTTTTCCCTTCTTTCCTTTCCCCTACCCCTCCCACTTCCCCTGCTCCTTTAGACCTTTTCTTCCTATTTGACAATATCAGTTATACATTTTGATCTTTATTTACACTTTTAATTTTTCACACCAGAGAAGCTATTCGGTATTTACACATGTGTCCTATTTATTTCACTTAAGAGTATCGCCTCTACTTAGCTATAAATGTCTCTAGTTTCTCATTCTTTATGGCTGAGAAACTTCTTTTTTATCCTGGTATCAGAACTAACTCAGCTTCTTCCAGGGGCCTGTCCTGTTTTTTACCCTTGTCCTTATCTTTCTTTTCTCTCTCTGTTATGGCTTGTGTCTAGATGTCCCCTCAAAGACTCATATGGTCATAGGTGGGGCTTTTTCAGAGGTGGCTGAGTCTAGAGTGTGTGATTGATTCATGGTGCAATCCCAGGATTAATGGTGCCAAGATTAAGGGCGTGTGATTACTAAATCAGTCCACTGATTTGGTTTGGCACCACCCTAATCCCAGTAGCCTATATGGAATATAAAAGGGGCAGAAAAAAGCTGCTGAGGTCCCTTGCTTGCTTTGCTACCTTCTGCCCACCATGAACTGTTTCTCCTCTGAATGCCTGTCTGCCAGGCCACCCTGCCTTGGAGCCAGACAATTTTGGGCTGAAACCTCCACAAACTATGAGCCAAATAAACCTTTCCTCCTTAACTCTGGGTGTTGTCTCAGCAACAGGAAAAGTAACTAAGGCGCTCTCTCTCTCTCTCTCACTTTCTCTCCCTCCCTCCCTCCCTCCCCTGTCTCCTTCTTTCCTTCCTTCTTCCTTCTGTGGTACTGGGAATTGAACCCAAAATCTTTGCACTAAGCTACATGTCCAGCCCTTTTTGTATTTATTTAGGGTCTTGCTGAGTTGTTAAGTTGTTCAGGCTGAGCTTGAACTTGTGATCCTCCTGCCTCTGCCTCCCACACTGTGCACCATCTCATAGAGGTCTTTAACATAGACATTTCTACAAAGTATCTCTGAACCCCTTTGTAATAAAGAAGGGCCCGTGTTTCAAAACCTTAACAAATAGACAAGGGAAGTGCTTAGGGGATTTGGCCAAGCACTCAGGGAAGTGGGTTCTCAAAGCTAATACAGTGAGCCAGATGTGGAGGTGAGTGGCTATAATCCTAGTGCTTGGGAAGCTGAGGCAGAAGAATTATGAGCTCAAGGCCAACCTGGACTATGTAGTGATACCCTGTCTTTAAAAGCAACAACAACAACAACAACAACAACAAATAAAATAAAATAAAATAAAATAAATAAAATAAAAGCAAAGCCAGCATGGCAGTTATCCACTCTGGTGGCCCTGTTCCTGCCTCACTGGAAACTTGAAGGTGGCCCAGAGGCCCTGAGGAATCCATTTCTTTTTGCTCAGCCTGGGCTGGCTCATCTTCAGAAGCCTGAACTATGAGGGCTGGGGCCAGCAGCTAGAGCCCTTAGGGGCTTCTCCTCCATATACTCTCCCAAATGTCAGACTCCCTCAGCCGAGGAACACTGGTCCAGGCAGGCTGGAAGGCTGAGGGATGGTATTGCTGCCCAGAGACCTCAAACCTGTCCCTGCCATTCACCAGCAGTGGGCTGTGAGCAGCTTGCTTCACTTCTGAGACTCTATCTCCTTCCGCTTGATTGGCTGGAATGATACCACCCTCCTTTCAGAGTTGCTGTCAAACTAAGGGGAGAGGAGGGCATCACCCACTTAACAATGTGTCATTGTTACCTTTAATTATGACGCAGAAAACTGACAGTTCTGCTTTATTCCCTGAGTACATGGATAGTATCCAGCTCTTTTTCACTGACTTTCTGTTTCTCTCTTCACCCAATATTTAAAATCTCAGTTAATGCTGAAGGATCCTGATGGCTCATCTGGACCACTCACAAGAGACACTTACAGTGCTTTAGGTGGCATTTACAGTGGAGACCAAGAATCTGTCTTAGGCAGATTTCCCGGTGGTCTGGCTTTGTTCAGGATTGGGTGTTTGAGTTAGCCCTGGTCTAGACCCTCCCTGCCATGAGGCAAGAACTCCATCCTGCATTTAGACTGGGACAAACAGGACCCCACGTCCCACTGTGGGTTCTCCCAGTGTCCCATGGCCATTTAGCTCCAGGGTTTCCTTTGCAAAGATTTTGAGTGGCTGTGATCACCATGCAGCCACCTCTGCTGCTTCCCGGGCTGGTCATTGCCCTGTCCTCTCCTCTGGCACGTAGGCTGTGTCATCTGTTTCTTGCTATGCTCAGAGGCAGAGTTTTGTTAGACTCTAACTCCAACTCCATTCCTTCCCTACACTTTCTCCCGTCTGGAGTTTGGGTTTATTTTTCTTCCTGCCTAACTACTTCTACTATACTAAGTCAATAAACAGATTCTCTGTGGTTACATATGGCAAACAGCTGAAATTTACAATTGAGAGTAAAATTTCCTCATTTGGGAAAAAAACATCATTTCACAGATTTAAAAAGTGGTCATTCTGATCTCCAGGGCAAATAAAAGTGTTTTATAACCTTCTACAAAAGCTTATGCCTTGATTAAATTTTTATTATGAATTATTAATTAAACCAAGGTAATGCAGGGGCCTAAACCTTTACTTAAATTTGCTCCAGATTGAGACACAAACCAAAGGCGGCAAGAAACCCTGAAGGGGCGGTTTAATGATGAGCAACACGTATAAAACTATCCAAGCACTTTCATCTGCCAAAGTCTCCAAAGCAGCCATGTAAATGAACCCACGTGCCTAGGCCAGCATGGAGGCTGGCAGCAGGCCTGGAAGAAACAGGACTTCCTGGGCTTCTCTCTGCTGGGCCCTGTGTTTGCATTTCACGGAGCACTGAGTCTCTGGAGACCCGTGGGCTTATTCCCTCAGTGAATGGCTGTGGCCCGGGGGACATGGTGGGCCGCTGAGGAGAAAAGTCCTGGAAGCTGAGCCCGAGGCCGGAGAAGTGGGCACCACTCTTGGGACGCAGTGAGTCCCCCAGCCAGGGCCTCCCAACACAGTTGCACAGGTTGCCTGGGAACAGGAGGAGCAGATACCAACATCCCCTTCATTTCCTCCTTGCCAAGCCTTGCTCCTTGTTGCAGGGCTGAGTGACTCTGAAGAAGAAGCACCCTTTTCTGCCCTGAACAAGGGAGCCATGTGGCCTTGCTTGGGGTGAGGGAGAGATGAGTCTGCATCCTTCCAGAAAAGGTGTCTTTTTAAGGAGACAGAGGGGTCATTTGGGCAGGTGGCAGCCTAGACTTCAACCAAGAGATGCTGGGGATACAAAGTGAGCAGGAGTCTGCCTTCTTGTGGCCCCCAGTAACTCGAGGAAGCAGACACATGGCAGAGCATGACAGCACAGTGGTGCCAAGTGCTGTCTCTGGGGTCACCCACCCTGACCGGATCAGGCAGTGGGGAACCAGGGATGCTTTCTCATGGGTGGCAGGTAAACAAATGCTATAGTTTGAATCTTTTGTGGCTCCCAAAGGTCCATGTGTCAAAGGCTGGGTTCTCTGCTTGGTGCTACTGGAATGTGGTGGAGCCTTTAGGAGGTGAGGTAGTGGAAGGCTTTTAGGTCATTGGGGGTCCGTCAAAGGGACTGTGGGGCTCTATCTCTACCTCTCTTTTTTTTGCTTCCAAACCTCTACAATTGTGAGCCAAAAACACTTTTCTAGTTATAACTGTCTCATGTATTTGTTATGGTGATGGAAGATGATGTTATAGTGATGGAAGAGACTCAAGACTCAATGAGTCTTGAGATGTGGAAGGAGCGGGGATGGGATGGGGAGTGGAGGACACCACGACAAATAGGACAGGGCGATTGGGAAAAGGAGAGTGAAGCAAGACCTGTTCAATGAGAGGAAAGAACTTTCAGAGAGACAGGCAGACCTTAGAGACACCACATGTGGGTGCAGTTGGAGCCACTGTCAAGCACAAGCAGAGGGTGATCCCTACCCCATCCCACTGACCAAGGCTGGAGAGCTTGGGACAAACACCAAGTTCCTAGCCTGGCACTTGGCACCGAGAGCTCCAGGGATGGCTTCTCCTCCTCCCCTATTTCCTCCTGCCCCTTCATTTTCAATATGAAAGCTGGAATAAAAGACGTATATACGTATGTGTCTTTTATAACATGCAAAAAGGAGCCAATAAAATTGTGAAGTGAAGGGTAATGACTTGGCCCTTCGGCCTTGGGCGGCCCACCTTCATTTTGTGTGCCCACTTCTCAGAGCGCATGGAAGTGATGCCTGGCAACAAGCTGAATCCCCTGATCCAATACTTCAGAGAAGAAGAGGAAAAAGGAGCTGTTCTGCCCCTCATCTGCAGACTCTGCTGTTATCTGATCATCTTTCAGTGCTTCCTTTCAGGACTAGAGAAGATTCCTCAAGGAGACAATGTGGCATTTATTTGGCTCTTATTTATATTGAGTTCAGTGCTCATGGAAGGTTGTCCCATTGACAGCACTGCTTCCTCGTGTGACATCACATAAATAAGTTTGAAGATACTGCTTAATAAGAACCCTGTAAAGATAAGAGAAATGGTAAAAAGAATTGAAGGATGCCATTTCCTTTCTAATATCTACCATGAATCACAGCCCAGAGGGAAGACAGAACATGGAGGCACTGGGCTGGGGGTCAGGAGAAGGGCTTGTGTAGTGGTACCTCTTAGATCCCTCCCTGGCTTTGGTCTGAGGCTGGGCAGAGGCGAAAGTGGAAAGACATGGGGTGGTCTGAAGGGTGGGTGGGGTGGGTAGCCTCTGAGGGCACCGACTTTTGTAACCTAGTACCCTGCAGAAATGCAGGGAGCCTTGTACTTACTGAATGTGTCCGCACCTAATTAGTAACTGTTGTGAGGGGAGCGCAGAAAGAAGAGATGATGCTGCCACCACGAGGGGCTACCTCCACGCTCTGGACTTCTCCTTCCACAAAAGGAGCCTCTTCCTCACTCTCAGCTACCCAAAGTGAGAAAAGTCTCAGAAAAACTGCTTTATTTCTTTCCTTGGAAAGTTCTTTCCATGGAATATAGCTCAGTCCTGGGTCCTCAAGAAGCCCGTGAAGGAATTTTTAAAAAGAGACTGTTAGGTCAGAACTTAAGGGCGGTAAAAGATCCCTCTTGGTTGCTGTCCTGTTCAACTGCTCCCGAGTTGGAGGGTGAGGGAGGGTGGGGATGCTGGAGCGCTGCTGGGAATTTGACCTGCAGTGATCTTGCTTGAGGAAGACCCCACCATCTTCCATCAGGACATTTTGAGAACAGAAGAGTAGGAGGAGGGGATGTACAACAAATGGCTTCTCTTCTTGTTTTTCTTTTTTTGTGGTGCTGGGGATCAAACCCAAGGCCTCAAGCTTGATTGCCAAATGTTCCACCATGGAGCTACACCTCTGCCTCGCTTCACTTCTTGATGACAGATGGAGGATAAACGGTGTCCCAGAGGGACTCCATGAGCCTGGCCCTCCCAGGGTGGGCTGCTTTCTGTGGTGAGGGTCTCTTCTGTGCTCCTCAGTCAGCGTGGCAGTTAGGAAGGCGTTGAGGCGGAGGGCTGTGGCCAGAGAGCAAGAGGTGTGTGTGTGGGTGTGTGTGGGTGTGTGTGTGTGTAGAGACAGAACCTAACTGAGGGACGTGGTGCTCCAGTGAAACCTCGGGCCTCTTCTGAACCATAAAGGGTACTGCTGGTTTGATTCAGGCCCATAAAATAACTCCAGAAGGTCCCAGAGGTTATTTGGCTCAAACCACCGACTTTGGCATTGAGGTAACCCAGGTTGGCCGAGGGAAGTTTAACCTGCTTTTGGTCACATGGCGCGTTTGTGGTCCAGCAGGCTCCGAGGTCCTCTGAGCTGCAGTTCACAGTCTTATCTTTGCTGAGCAGATTTGAAATTGCTTCAGCCTGTCCTTGTAGGTAGAGGAAGAGCCCTTGAGAAAAACAGTGACCTCAGCGTTAGGTGACCTTGGCTTTGGGATCTGGTCACTCAGTTCCTCACTTTCTTTGCCTGGATGTTTCCCCAAGCTTTCCGACAGGGGCAGAGTGACTGCTTATTCTCAGGTGACCTATCCGGGGTCAGTGGGGAGAGTGAGTTCCAGACAAGCAAGGCCCACTCTGAGCTCTCTGCTAAAGTGCCACCCCTTCCTGCTTTTGAAGGTGGCAGTTACTGGGCAACGTGACCCTGGAGGAAAGAGAAACTGTCTCAGACAGGAAGTTTTATCTTTGAGGTTATTGCAAATGTGCCGGACTCCTTCATCTAGTTCTGTCCAGATCTGCTCTGGTAGCCAGATAAACTGTTGGCTGCACGATTTCGTGAATTTATCAAGTCTAAACAATTGTCAGAAGGCAATTATCCCCCGGGAAGCCAGAGGCTCCAGATAAGCACTACCCTGCAGTCTAGTTTCAGCCTCAGACTTCGTGGTCATCATTCCCCTCCCTGAGCAGATTTTCTCCTCTTTCCTCACTGTCCTAAATTTTAAAGGGGATTTTATGTTCCAACACATTTGTTTTGGTGTTCTTTTGCCCATAGCTGAAAATAAAATCCAATGGTTTTTATAGGTGGATAAATCCTTTTTAAAGGCCCTTTTGTTATCACGACTAGGGTTTGTGAGCACTGAAACTGGGTTTTAAGGGACCAGTGAAACCTTGGAATCGCAGTTTTTTGCACCCGGAAGTGACCCAGTGACCACTTGGGACAGCCCCTTCCGTGTCTCCCGGGGACCGCGCTTGTGAGAGGTGGGCAGATGCGGTGTGGCCGCTGACCTTGGGTGGCCTCCCGGAGTCCCTGTTTCCTCATCTATCACACGGGAACAGTAATCTGGACCTCACAGCATTGTTGTGAGAGGTAAAAAACTGTTTCCCCCGTCAAGGTCCTACAGATACTCAGGAGCACAGCCAGTAGCGGCGACGCTTCCGCACCCCGCCTCCCGGAGCTTCTCCGGCCATTGCCATTGCGCTGCGGAATATTCTCCTCAGGAGGTCCTCAGGAGCCATGAAGTACAAAGTTAAGCTGCTCTGAGTCCCACGCAGCGCCTCCAGATGGTTCGAGGCTCAGTTCTGCGCGGGGACTCATGTTTATACGATGACAGGATCTATATTTTTTCTGGATGAATTAATAATCCACTTGCCATTGTATTTAGGAAAAACCAGACATCACCTCATGGACGTCTCATAGAAAGGGAGAGTCATTTCTTCCGTTCATTCTGGCAGATTTTCTATTTAGGTTTGGTGGCAGCACGAAGAGCGGTCTAGGGGGACTTTTGCCCAGTGTACGGGTGTCGTTGACCCGCCAGGAGTCCCCCCTCCCTAGGATGACCGGTCTATCCATGACTGGGCCCGAGTCCCAGGTCCCCAAGACCGGCCTCAGCCAGTCCCTGCAGCCCGCGCCAGGCGTCGTCTGGGCCTCGGACACTAGGTGGCGCCACAGGAACATCCTAGCGGCGAGGCGCGGAATTGTGTGGCTCTCCCCCGAGGTCGGGGTTGCAGGCGGTCCCCCAGGCCCGGTCCTCGCACAAGATCGCCGCTCCTCTCCCGGGAAGGCCCGAGGCTGCCCTGCAGGGCGCTGGGGATCGTTCCCAGTTGGTGCCAGGAGCCTCCAGTTCAGCGTCTGAACCCCAAAGGGCCGAGCTGGTTTGCTGCCAGTCAGTCGCCACCCCCGCCCCCTCCTCCGCCCCCCCCCCGCCCCGTTACTAATGACTCATTTGCTTCCGGGGGTGTCGGCACCAGGCTTTGGGGTGCTGCACGCCTCCCATCCATTTTTCAGAGGCTGCAGACATCTAGGTGATGCCTGTGTCAGGGGCTCCGGGGCTGCCCGGAGAGGCCGCGTGGTGACCGTGGGGTGCGAGGGTTACCGCGCGGCTCCACCGGGTGCGCCCTGGACACAGATGTCCCTGGCCCCGCGACCCCGGGCCTGCACCTGCGGCCCACGCCGTGTCCCCTCCTCAGGATCCATAGAGGTTCCCAATTGCTTCTCAAATCGCTGACCCCTGGGAGAGCAGCCTGGGAAGCAGAGGGAAATTCCAGCTGGAGCTCAGGCTGTGAGGCCCAGGAGACCCGGACAGACCACCAAGGGCTGGCAGAGGAGAGGGCGTGGGAGGAGCAGGAAGGTCAAGAATTGGAACTCTGCCTGTGCCTTCCTCTGTCCACTGAGAGCTCTAGGACTGTGATGGTCAAGGTGCTGAACTCCTCCAGCCTCTGAGTCTTGCTCTATAAAACGGGAATACTGTTACCTACCTCATAGGCGGATTAGGAACTATTACATAGATAAAGTGCTGCCTGTCTCAGTAAACCACAGCTGTTATTGTCAAGTCTGACCCTCTGCTCTGGTCTTACTTCAGACTGATCTTGCAGAAATCAAGTCACCTGTTTTTTCCTCTTTAGGTGGGATTAAGAGAAACTTTCCCTGAGCTCTTGTTGCTTTCTTTCATTTTATGTACCTCTCCTTTCCGAGGTAGGAAGAAAGGGCAGTTGGCTTATTTTTTTCTCCTGCAGCTCTTAGAGGGATTCAAGATGTGACCAAGCCACAAGGGATAAACTGTGACACTGGGCACATGGTCTTCTATAGTCATACAGTGGGGCTTCTTTTACAGGCTCCTGCCTTTCAGGAGATATTCTGAGACCTGGATTGGTGCTGTACCATTGCACTGGAATGGCTCTGTGTGCGGAAGCAAGTCCTCCCTGCCCGGGGCAAAGTCGGTACAGTTTGCAAAGATTTCTCATGGGAGACCTGGTAAAGCGTCCCTTTGACTAAACCAAACCAGATATTCCTCCTGCTGCTGAAAACAAAAGAGAAGTTCTGTGTTGTTCTGTAGCGTTATCCATATGCTATTAGAGACTGCCTATCATTCTTTTAAGAATTTAAATATTAATACTATCATCTTTCAGTACTCCTGTGTTTATCTTATTGTTCTCATGGGGTCGACAAGTCACTATACAGTTGAAACTAGGACATCAAAAGAGAAACTCCAGCCACCCTTCCCCCAGTTCCCAGCATCGCTCTTGGTTGCTACAGAAAGCACTGTAGGTCACCTTGCTGTTCCACAGGCAGAGCCAAAGGTCTGGGTTGGATTCCTGCCGGGATCTTTCTGAGAGCGGCAAATCCTCTTCCAGCTTGGGACTGGGAGTGTCACTGTTACTTGAGGACTGTCTGAGAGGGTGGACTGGAGCTGCCTGGGCTCATGGCTCTCCCCTTCCTGTCCCTCAGCCTCTGGTCTTTGGACCTCAGTGGAGAACAGCTTGGTTATTAATGCCTTCAGAGTGGCTGAGGCAGCCAGCCATCCCCAAGCTCGGATGACTCAGTTCAGTAATGCTCTGCGAAGGACAGCTCCTTTGCTTGCCAGCCACCTTAAACTGTATTTCATTAAAACTGCCTTAATTATTTTGAGAAGACAGCCCAATTAGAAGCTATACACAGGGTGTGCTTATGCATAGGGCTTTATATATAATACATATTTGTAAGTGTGCATGTATATATGCGCTTGAGTCTTCTCTCTCTCTCTAATATATATATTTGGCAATTTAATTACATAGAATAAAATATTGGAAAAAATACCCATGCAGCCCCTTTTCTGTGCCAGATCCAGAGTAGAGGCCACCCCGGAAGGGTTGGTGGCCTCTCAATCACTCCAGTGCGGAAGTCCTGACTCCAGCATGGAAAAGCCCTGCCCCATGGCCAGGAGCTTCTGACCTGTGTCCTCTCAGCTCCGCCCTCTTCCACACACTTCTGCCATGCCTGGGATGGGGAAGGCTGGGCAGTCTGTCCTTGAGAAGCTCAGGAGAGACATGGACTTCAGGCTTTTGTTTCTAGACAGCTTTCCTAATGAGCAAATATGTTCTCTTTAAGGAAACAAACAAACAAAGCAAAAACAACAATTCATCTGGATTTTCCTCATTTGTTTTAAATACAAACAAACAAAAGGAGAGTGGTTATTTCTGCACCAACTATTTCGAGTGCAAGTCACTCCATCGCTCGGGGTGGTTGGATGGTGCTTGTCACCATGGGACCCACAGGGCTAGTTCCAACTGTTACTCGGTAAGGCTTTTTTCTTCCCAAAATTCCCAGTGTTCCTTTAAGGCCCATTTAGCTGCAGGTTTTGTTTATTCTCCCGGCAATCAGCATTTAAAATAAGACAAACAAGCATTTTTCCTGGGCTGTGAATCCCTGCCGACCAGCCTCCACCTGCACACCTGAAGCCAACGTGTCCAATTGAATTTCTCTGTAACCTATATCCCCTTTAGAGACCTGCCCCTCCGTTCTCCAGGCTGCAAATAGAGAACTTGAGTAGGGAGAATGTAATTTTAAGAATTGCTAATGATGCTAGAAATCTGCAATGCAATTAGCATCATTGGATTTGGCGTTCTTCCGAAGGCACAAAACTCCTTGTCATACAGCAGTGGCAGCGGTGGCAAGTGGGTCCATGTGTGCCTGGGCAGCCCTGGTGCCCTGACAGCTGCTTTGCACGGAAGTGGCAGCCATTGATGGGGCTTCCTGTCCTTCCTTCTCAGAGCCCTGGCTTTTTGGGCTTGCAGTTGGATGGCTGGTTCTCATTGCTGTATAACCTTTCGGTTCAGTCTTGCAGTGGAATCGCTCTATTTTGTATGAAATTGAGAACCCATTTTTGGGAACTCATTTCGCTCCCTGAGACTTCAGTGATTCAGTTCAACCAAGGTCCCTCATCCTTGAATGCCTGGAATCTGGTGCTGTTCATCAGCACTCTGCAGTCCTGGGGACCCTCCCCAGAGCCATTGTGAGATATACTTTTCTCTCTCTGTCCCTTTAGTCTGTAATTTCTTTGTCTTCCCCACTCTTTATGGCTCAGAGGTAGCAAGAAGAGTTAAAAATAGGGATTTGAAGAGAGGCAGAGGTGGAGAGGAAAGGAGGAAGGGAGGGAAGTAGGAGGGGAAGGGGTGGAGAATATATGAATTATTGGATTAAAAATAAACCCTTACTTTTTCATAGGAAAATTGTTTTTGCTCCCTGGAAAAATGACATGGGTCAAGCGTGGAAATCATGTTAGTTGGCCCAGAGACTGCCAGATCCTGAAGACGATCTTGATCGGTCTGTTCGATGTAGCAAAGGTTTCTGCTCTGGGATACTCTTTCAAATACAGAGCCCCAAATCAGAAGCTTGTAGAGGGGAGCTTTTCTTCCAAGATTCCAGATGTGTCTGTTAGACAACACGTTATGGGCAAATTGATTTCACCCTTGGGAAACCAGAGATTTTTCAAAGTTATGTCTGCAAAGCCGGCTCATGCAATTCCCCATTAGTGCATTAAAGTGTGCCCTTATTAATTCAAACATAAAGGCAACAAAATAAGCTGTTAAATTTAAAATATAATACATATATAATGAGGAGAATGTGTGAAAGCCTTATTCAAATGAAAATACAAGAGTGTTTGAACTACTGAGGTATCTTTTGTATTGAATTATGAGCATATGTAATAGATTTAATTATTAATTTCCCCATTGTTCTATGCACACAGACAGGGTTCAAGGCACAGTCATTCTCTGGCTTTCATAGATCTAATTTGTATAATTATTGCCTGAATAAAGAATTGCTCCAATTCCTAGCTCTTTTTCTTTCTTTCCTCCTTCTAAATACTATTTCAATGCTGGATTCCAAAAGGGGAACACCTGCCACTTCTTCAAAGTCAGCTGATCATTTGGAATGATGGACGGCACGGCTGCCGATGACGTCCCCTTTCAAGTCTCTTTGTCTAAGTGAATTATCGTGCATCCTTTTAATTTTATTGAACAAATTACATTTGTCAAGGTCTATCTTTGTAAATAAATGATAACTAGAGACACATGGATGCGTATTTCTGCTGTTCAAGGGCTCTCGTTCCATTTCTGGAAGCCAGATGAACATGGAACAAAGGAGAAACTTTCCTCTAAAAGCAATTATCTTTCTGCATTCCCATCAGTATAATTATATTGCAGGGAATTTTAAGAAGCTGTAGAAGTAGAATTGAATGCTTAAAACTGTGTTTGCTGAATTGCTATGCAAAAGTTGAACAGGCTGTACTGCATCATACAAAACAGTCTAACTCTCTCCTGCCGCATTTCTATAAGTTAAAAATGTGCCTCAAGGATGGAAACGCGGCAGAGAGGGGCTGGGGTAGAGAGGCCACATTTAGGGGTGCTTGTGTTTCTTTTTCTTTTTTTTGGTACCAGGGTTCAAACTCAGGTCCTTGCGCTTTCGAGGCAGTTGGCGGAACCACTGAGCTAAATCCCTGGCCCTGTGTTTCTTGAACAGAACATTTAATGGCATTTCTCAAATGTGGGCTCTATTAGCAAGGTGACTAGGAATGCATACAATGAAACCACCCATTTCCAGTCCATTTGAGAAGCTTCTGATTTGCAGATTGTTCTCTGTCTGGAACAGATACCTGCTAGCTTATTAACTAAACCACGAATGGTGGTGGATTATGGAGAAGATGGTTCGAGAAATAACGGTAGTCGCATTACATTGCCCCGAAAGCATGCAGGCATCTGGTTCAGAGAGGTATTGAGTGTGGTTTGTGTGGCTGCTCCGTCAATACTGCATGTCAGCAAGGACCTTTCCTTTATCACTGGCTGCCCTGAGGCTGAGGGACACACACTGTAGTTGCGCAGTAAATTGTAAATCCCCTCACCAATGGCTCAGCCATGGTCTCAGTGAGAGGTGACAACAGAGAAGTTAGGACCATGGGTTAGTTTTGAGTGGCTGGTAGGTTTTGAGTTACCAGACAATTGCTGGGATAACATTGCAGTCTATAGATCTTGGAAAAAAGAAACCAAGAAGCAAGCGTGCTCTCGTGTCTGCAAGGAGGAATGAATAAAAGGGTGACTCACAAATGTCTTCAGTTCACAGGAGGCTGGGTGGCACAGTGGACAGAGCATCGGCACGGGGCAGCACTGGGTCTCCCGCCTCTCAGTGCCCTCAGATGCAAGATGCGGGGTCTGGACTGAGAGACCGAACAGCGCATTAGATGCTGGATCCAAAGTGACAAATCTCCTTCTGGGGCACTGACCTGCCATAGAAAAGTGGTGGAGGGAAGATCCATGAACTGGGATTGTGTCTATAGGGCTTTTTGAATGTACTGAAGGCAAAACTACTTTTGTTCTCTCTCTCTCTTTTTTTTTTCTGTTACTACTTTATTCTCTTAAGAAAATGAGTCTCTGTTTTCGGTGTCCAATTTCTGAGACTTTGGGATTGAGCAAGAGCTAAAAGGGATCACAGGAGGTCCCGTGGTCAGAAAGTGGAGGTCTCAGAAGTGAATTTAACACAAGGCCTCGCCTCAGGCTGAGGTTACCGAAAAGCCTCCTCTGTCAAGAGAAAGAGAGAGGTGTGGCCGACTTCCGGTTCAGCTCGGCTCACTAAGCCAGTAGTGGCGGGGGCAGGCAGAGAGCCAGTGTGTTCTGCTTAGGATGGGGTCCAGTCTGTCTAGAAAGTGTTGGATGCTCTGCCTGGCACGAGGGGCTCGTGGTCTCTGCTACCAGGACCGTGTGTCATGAGTGAGGCCAGGGGGAGCATTGGTGATCACAGGACAGGGCAACAAGGGCCATGACCGATAGTTCTTGGGGTGGTCAGAGAAGGCCAAGGAGGAGCAAGCTTGAGTTGATGCAGTCTGATTAAAAGGGGTAGAGGGATGGTAATAGAAGGAAGACCATGTGAGGCCCAGGGACACAAAGTACACAGAAAACTTAAACCCTAGCCTTCTTCATCTGGATCTGCAGAGGCCTGTCCATTCTGTAGAAGAATAATTATGCTGTTTTACTTTTTAACTTAAAAATACGTTATCTGTTCTAAAAAAACATTATAAATCTCAGGCCGAGAGTCTGAATACTCCTGATAAATTTCAGAGTATTAAACTGTTGCTGAGCCAACAGCAATGATTCAGATGACTCAACAGTATGGGTTAGAAAGGCACCCAAGGGGCCAATGGCTCAGCCACTCCCAAAGTCTTGCAGCACAGAATAGCATCAGAAAGCTTGTGTCTCATGGTGCTGGGGTGAACCAGCTTTTTCCCTTGGTGCACAGCCCCAACAAACCAGAATGGCTGCCAGACGGCCCAGGGCACTAGAAGATGAACAGTCAGGGAAGTCCGGAGGCTGAAATCCTTTAAATGCAGGGCTTCACCTCGTAGGAAAGGACAGTGTAATAAGACTAATCAAGACCACCACTGAGTAGGCACTGAGAACTGAAATCACTGGCAAGGTCCTGGGCCTGATGATGGGTCTGAGGCCACAGGCACAGAGAGTGTGAGGGAACTTGCCATGAAGGCCTGTGGTAGCAGCACATGCACACTGATCGCCAGTCTATGTACCCTAGGATGTCTGGTATGGCCCTTGGCAGCTGAGCAATGGCTGGAAGAATGAGGAGGACAAGGGCTGGTCCTACAGGGTTTGATCTGCAGTAGGTTCAGGGAGGAAAGTGAATCAAGAAGTCTGATTCAACCAAAAGGCACTAAGCGATCAAAGAGCTTTCGGTACTAACACGGTCTCCCTCGGTTCCATCATCATCATTCCAGGTGCTCCCAAGGTACAGAAGGCTCCTTGTTGTGTGTTTGCTGTGCACGGCACGACTCTTCCTAATGGTGCTCCCTTTCCCCTGTGGCATTGCTCTGTTTTCACACAGTCCCTCTCCATAGTAACAGAAGCTTCCAACCAGTGGAAACCTCACCCATTAAGCTTTAGTGTGTCTTCAAAACATTTTAGTATTGGTTTAGTGAGTGTGAAGCAGCTTCCCTTGGACTCCAACACTTCAAGAGATTCGTGTCTGCCTTGTAATCCAGAGGGGCAGTGCCACAACCCAGCACATTGCAGCACCCACATTTCCACCTTCCTTTGCCTATCTCACCAAACATCATGATGTCCTTCGTGGGAAGGCTGTGGGGAATTTCTGTTTCAGTTTTTATATCTTGACTTGGCAGATTGAACAAGAGACATCGTTCCCTTCAAAAAAATTAAAACTGTAAGTTCAGTGGGTGGAATCTGCTCCATTGAGTACCCACACAGAGAACCGAGGGAGGCTTGTCATGTTGCTCTGTCCAGGGAGAAACCCAATGGATTATGCATCCTTTCTGAGACCTTCCTGGTGTTAAGTTCTCTAACTTCTGTCAGCAACCAGGAAACTATGTATACATTCATGTTATAATCATGATGCAATATTTTGGCTATCCCAGAGAAATAATGTTTATTTCTTAATAATTTTGTTAACAGTACTTAAATAGGCACACCAGTTTTGTTTGTTTGTTTTTTTTAATGTAAGAGCCATGAATCTTGAGCCTTTTATGAAGCCCATTTGGTTTGTGTAAGGGGGGAGGAGGATGAGTATTAAACATCAGAAAGTCTTGATGTGCAGTAGATACAATAGATGAGATACTGATTGCAATAAAACCATGACAAGTGCTGTTGTCATTTTCTTTTGCAGACAGAGGATTTGCAATATAACATCTAATGCCTGCAACAAACTGGATAATTGCCTTGAGCAAATATTAGGATAAAGAACTCCATGATAACAAACCACAACGCATATTCACAATGGGTGAGATGAATACCATTCAGGAGATTTTGATATTAGCCCCTTGTAAGAGAATTGTTAAGTGTTATGACTTGTGTTTAGATGTCCTCATGCAGTCATAGGTGGATTTTTCAGGTGTTCCTAAATCTAGAGTGTATGATGCTAGGATTGATTCATGGTGCAATGCTAGGATTGAGGGCACTGGGATTAAGGGTGTGAGTGCTGCCCACCTTAAGTAGCCTGTATAAGACATAAGGGATAGAAAGAGCTGTGGTCATCCCTTGTTGCTTTGCTACCTTCTGTCTGCCATGAACTGTTTCTCCTCTGTGATGGCCCTCTGCAATGCCATCCTGCCTTGGAGCCAGCTGATTATTGACTTAAACCTCCATAAACTGTGAGCTAAATTTAAAACCTTTCCCCCTTTAACTTTGAGTGTCAGGTATTTTGTCTCAGCAATGAGAGAAAAATAACTAAAACAGAATTTGGTACCAGAGAAGTGGGGTCATTGCTGTGACTATACCTGACTGTGTGGTTCAGGAGCCTTTGGGACTGGCTTGTGAGAAGTTTAGAAAGATTTGGAGATGCTAGCTGAAAAAGTAGGTGGACAGCTTAGGACGCTCTTGATGGGAAATTCTGGTCAGAGTTCAGAGGACCAGAAGGCTGACAGAAATCCTGATGGTAAAGACCCAGACTCTGGAGGCTTCTGATGGGAAGAAGGACTGCATTGGCTGTCAGACTCCAGATAATGTGTGTTATACCTTGGCAAAAAGTTTGTCTGCACTTTGCTCATGCGCAGAGACTTTGCCTGAGACTGAGATTAAGGGCGGCAGACTAATTAATCTTACAAAAGAAATTTCAAGATAGTTTAATGTTGAGGTGGTAGCATGGCTACCATTGGGGGCTTTTAGCCAGATTTATGTTGAGAATCAAGAGCAGAGTAAAGAGGCCAGAAGATATAAAATGTTTTGAATTTGACCAGAGAGGAAGCTCCAGTAAAGCTGTGGACTGCAAAGATAGAGCAGAGGAGATCTTGATTGCTGAGAAGGAGCAGGAGGATAGAAAAGATGGCTTAAGAATGTCACAAGAACCAGCAGGCCTCCACCCTTTGCAGACTCAAAATTGCAAAAGTGAAAGACTTTGCTTTGACAAGAGAGCCCCAGAGCACCATGTTCCAGAATGGTGGCTGCCTAGGGAAGTAGTTCCTCAGGATTTGGTTCGTAGGCATTCAATCCCTACAGCCAAGAGAGGAAGAAGCCTGGCTGCTGCTCCAGCTGGTAGCAGACCTTGGCATCATCCACATGGTGCTGGTTTTAGGCATATGCAGAATGCAAGAGTTGTAGGGTCAGGAAGGCTTCCATCCAGATTTTAGAAGAAGGCCTGGGAGGCCAGGCAGTGTACCCCTGAGAGGCAGTGTGTGGAGCTGTGGGCGTGAAGCCAAAGATGCAGTGGAGGCCCCAGAAGGTTGGAGCAGCCAGGAATGTGGATCATCCAAGGAAAGCTGCAAGAAGTGAGCAAAGCCAGGCAAAGGAAGAAACCTGGGAGCTATAACCACCAACAATGCCACAGGAGTGGAGCCACCCAAGCCCTTTGGAGTTCACAACTTGCCACAGATTGCTGAGGATGCTGGAAGTGTAACTGTGGGATTTAATGTTTGCTGAATTTTGGTCTTCCTCTGTTCCCATTCCTTGCTATCCCTATTCCTTGTGACTTTGGGAATAGAAATGTCTGTTTTATGCCATTGAATGTTGGAAGGGTTTGACTTTCTTTTTATTTGTACAGGGCTTCCCGGCTAAGAGTTTGCCTCAAATCTCAGAGGAGACTTTGGACTTGGACTTTTCAGCAATGCTGAGACTGTTAGGACTTTGGCAACTCTTAGAGATGGACTAAATGCCTTTTACATAAAGGGATGTGCATGAGTCTTTAGGGGCCCAAGGCAGAATGTTATGACTTGTGTTTAGGTGTCCCACCGAAGTCTCATGTGGTCATAGGTGGGTGTTTTCAGAGGTGACTGGATGTGAGTGTGTGACTCTGACATTGATTCATGGTGCAATGCTAGAATGGAGGGTGCTGGGATTAAGGGTATGAGTGCTACCTGCTGCTGGTTAAGATATAAGGGGTAAAAAGCTGTGGTCATCCCTTGTTGCTTTGCTATCTTCTGCCCACTATGAGCTGTTTCTCCTCTGTATGCCTGTCTACCATGCCACCCTGCCTTGGAGCCAGCTGATTATGAACTGAAACCTTTACAAAATGTGAACTAAATATGCCTTTTGTCTCAGCAACTAGAGAAAAGTAACTAAGACAGTAAGGTAGTGGCAGCATCTGATTTTTAGGTGGGTAGATATTGATGAAGGATTTAAAAATCATGAAGGATTTTTAAATCAATCTGTGGCTAAATGTAGTGGCTTCAAATCACCCATTGCTTTGGACTCTGGTAGGGAAAAGCCATTGTGGTGAAATAGAGTACAAAACAGGAAGCACAAGGCTCTCCTATTCCTTGTTCCAATCCTATTCCTGCTCTTTAACTGCTCTGAGTCTTAAGCTGCCTTTTCCTGGAGCTACAGAGCATCCTACATCTCCCTGGAGTTGGGTCCTGCTGCCCTCCTTACAGAGCAGGTGAGGCCCAGGTAGGTGTGAAACTTGGGAGAGACCTGGTTTGCTGCCATCTTAGATGTCTCAGAGGACCTCAAGTCCAGCTATGGCCAGGCCCAGGGACAGGGAGCCTGCATCTCAGCCCCTGGGTTTCTCTGAAACCCTATGGCTTTGCAGACAGGGCAGCAAAGAAAAGAAGTTACCCTCGTGTTGAGGTCAGGTTTTGCAAGGGAAATAGATGTAATACAAGACACCTAATTTATAGGGTTATTTTGTAATAATCACCCAAAAAGTCAAATCCCACAGCAATATTGCACACAAGCCCAGCTGAAGGGCTAGACCCCAAGGCAATGTCCTTCATGAGTCCTGCCAGACGCCTAGAGCCCATGGCAAAGTCTCGTGCTTGTCTGAATTGAGGATCTTCACAGGGAAGGCCCAGAGGTCAGTAGTGGAAGCTAGAAAGCCTGAGCCAGTAGGGTGAAGGATTTCTACCAACAGGCTGAGGGATCTATACTGGAGCCAGAAAGTGATGCTCATGGTGAAGATCAGAGCTCCCCTGATGAGAACAGCAGCCATTCCCAGTGACTGCGAGGACCTGAGCTCCTCCTACAATTCTTGAACAGCCAAGTTTGCATCAGAAAAACACCTGTGGCAAGTTTCTCCAGGAAAATCAACAGCCAACTATCTTCCCCTCCAGTTCTCTCTTTATACCATTGGCAACAATCCTCAGGTGGGTCCAAACCACACTGATTCAGTTCAGCTGGGCGTTCCAAGTTGATCATTAGTTAATCCACCTCACCTGGGTTTCCCGATGGTCCTCAGACTGGAGTGTGGCTGAAAATCCACCAGGAGGCACTGGCAATGAGGGAAGTGTGGTTCCCAGACACAGCAGGACAGGAAGAGCGAGTGGTGCTGGGTCACAGGTGTGTGTTTCCACCTAACTGGAGTGTGGGAGCTGCTGGGCAACATAGTATTTGTAACATGCAAAGCAGATGGTTAGGAAATTTTCAGTTCTGATTTTTGACTGTGCGAACCCAAAACATTCCAACAATATATTAATGTCAGCTAAATTGTCATAGCACAACATCATGGTTATTTTATTTTATTGGCAGTACTGGGGATTGAACCTAGGCCTTCACACTGAGCTACAACCCCTGCCCCTTTCCAAATTTTTCATTTTGAGACAGGGACTCAATAAGTCACTAAATTGCCCAGGCTGGGCTCAAAGCTGTGATTGTTCTGCCTCAGCTTCCCAGAGTGCATCACGGTATTTTGAATGCCTCCTTTGAGCCACCCATAGAGTCTCTGTATTGGTGGAAAAATGTTTTCCTACAACTATAATGAATTTTCATGCCTGGGTCTTTTTTGTTTCATGTCCTTACAAGTGACGATGACAATGATGATGATAGTAGTGAACACTTAAATAACGCTAGGCACTAAGCTCGTTTTAAATGTTAACTCATTTAATCTTCATAAGACCCCTGTAGGTAGGTACTCCTATCATTCCCATTTCATAGATAAAGAAAATAGGCATAAATAGCAGGTCACACTTTAGTAAGTGGTGGAGTGGGATTCAAACCCATATACCTGGCTTTATCATCAGGGCTCTAGTCATTTTGCAAAAGTGTCCTTCATTTCCCCTTTTCTTAAATGGCACAGGAGAGCAAGCCAGAACAGTGATCTAAAGCATCAAAGGTTATGAAATATCCTGTTGATTACAAAAAAGGTCTGTGTACAATTCACATTTTCATCCACACAGTCCAAGGAGCTACTCATTTTCATTCTTGTGTAGATGCAGTTAAATATTTGTTGACCATCTACCACCTTCTGTGCCTCCACACTGAGGATAAGACCAAGGCAGTCATGGTTCTTGACTTTGCATAGCTGCCATTCTGGAAAGTTAACAAGTTAAAGAAGAACATGTGATGAGGGCTATGTTAGATGGAAGGATAGACAAGTGATAGGTAATATTTATTGAGCATTTTGCTGTGTGTTGCAGGGTACTGTTCTCAGTGCTTTGTATGATTCTCTTCTTTAATCCTGGTGGCTTCCCCATGAAGCAGGCACTGTTTGATTCCCATTTTAGAGGTGAAAAAAATGGAGGCACATAGGTTATGTAATTGCTGAAATACACAGCTGAGTAACAGTGGAGCCATGGCCACGAAAGAGCACATTTGGGAGGGTTAACCAATTCTAATCCTTTGGTGAGCAGTCTCATTGAGATAACTGAAAAAAGAGAGGAAGTATTTAGGAGGCATTTTCAATGTGCAAAAGGGATGGGATGGTGCCTGGTGGTGGGTACAAACAGACAGGAGTAAGATAGAGCACTTGCGTTGAAGGAGACACAATTCAGGAGCCATTAATACTCCTTTAATACTCTATTAAGTATTCATGGGTGTGGAAGACTAGAATTGCTTCCTGTTCTCAAATTGATATGCATTTAAACAGAGGCGTAGGCAGGCACAATAGCTGGCACAGTACTGGTAAGTACACAGCATGAGGGAGTGAAGAGAGGGTGGCCTTACAAAGGGAGCAGGTTCTACTGCTAGATTTCAGTTCATCCTAGCTATGTGACCTCGACCAAACCTTGGATTTTAGAACATTAGACCAAAGATCCAGAACTCTCCTTTTGTAGGTAGAAAAACGGAAGTCCAGAAAGTTGTCACTAGCTAGAGAAATATTTGAAAACCGACAAATTACGTGATTCAGGTGTCCCTTTCAACTCCTACGATTTACGAATCTTTACTTGTCAATGGTTTTTGAATTTTTCAATATTTAATGTATGTGTTGGGGTGTAGGCCTGCAGTGGGTTAGGAAACACAGCACCTTGAAGGTTTCCTAGTCAGTGGAAGGACTTTAAAGGTGGAGCAGAAAGCAGCACAGAAAGCACAGCAGGGCTGCTCCCTGCTTTGGGGATGTTTTGATGGTGCTTAGGGACCTGAGGCAGAATGGAGGGATGGCTAGAGGCAGAGTTAGCCAGGATGCAGGAGGGATTATGCAAGGAAGAGCGGGGGATTTGAGAGGTCTGGGAAATAGAGGAGGCAAGGACAAAGGGAATGTCTTCTCCCCTCCTCCCCGCTTCTTCCTTTTCTTGGAGACAAGATCTTATTCTTAGTCTAGGCTAGCCTCAAACTCCTTATGTAGCCCAGGGTGGCCTTGAGCTCATATTTCTCCTGCCTCAGCCTCCCAAGGGCTAGGATTATAGGCATGTGCCACCCATGCCTTGCTTGTTTTCGTAGGTTTAAATCCTTTTCTTATTCATCAGCACATAACTCATGTCTTCCCGTCAATCCTGTGTAAGTGTACCTTGGGCTTCTTAATTGTGCTTGGTTGCTTTGGGCAAATGGATGGGAAATATCTAAGGCCAAGTTCAGGAAAGTGTGGGTGAGGACAAGGCCCCTGAAGCTTCCTATGTAAAAGCAGAATTTGTATTGTCCACCTTCCCAGCCAACAGTTTTTGGTGCTGGGAATTGAACACAGGCCCTCAACATGTACTAAATATACTCTCTACCCACTGAGCTACATCCTTTGGCTCCACGCAACCAACACTTAACATTCATCTGAAATGTTTATTTCTTCAACAAGAATCATCTTAGGTTTGAGCTCTCTTCTGCTAGAATTGGGTGGCAAGAATGCTGAGAGAAGGGAGAGTTTCCCATTTCTTTTTAGACAGTGAGTATATCCTGAGTGTCGTCAGTAATGGAGCCTGGAGAAAGAGGAAGAAATGGGGAAGGAAGAAGGAGGGAAAGAAGCAAAGAGGCATGTGGTAAAAGGCATCTGGGTACTACCTGGCAACTCCAGTTCCTTTGAGCTAGCCATTTTTCTGGTTGGAGTTTTTCCACCTTGGTTTCTTCTTTTCCCCCCCAGCCCCAGTCAACTATGGCTGTAATTCTAAGCATAGCCAATATGCAGATATTGAGAGGATCCCAGAAGTCATCTGTCCTAAGAATGCGTCTTGGCCACACTCTCCTGTCTGCAACCATCAGGGAGGCACAGAGGCGGAAGGCCTATCACAGATACTTTAGGGACAGTTACTATAAAGCAGGTTGGGGAATGATGCTCTCTTCTGGAGGCCTTCACCTTATGCCACGAGTATATTACCTGAAGAGCGAAATACAGGTATTTCCTCAGAGTGCCACTACATTTTAGAGTGTTATTTGACTAGTATATAAATGATATTTGGGCCCGGGATTTAGCTCAGTGATTTTGCCGCCTGCTGCACAAGCTCAAGGACCCGAGTTCGATCCTCAATACCAAATAAAATAAAATAAAATAAAATAAAATATATTTGGTGTAATAAAAATTATGCCAGGATTGGAATCTGAAGATGTAGGTCTGAGATCTGGCTCTTTTTACTTCCTAGCTACAGCTAAGTTGCCCGCTTCACAGTAAACTATGAAGTTGTGCACATGTTAGTTTGTTATTGTTACCTAGCAATGCTGAAGGATTGTCCTTGTCTAGGTTCCAGTTCAATAACCAGAGTCTGAGTAACTGCAGGCTTGGCAAGTTCATTCACAACTGAAGGGTGAAATTAGGTGATAAGGGCTTTACTATGGATTTTGTTTTGAAGACCTAAGGCATCTATGCACAATTTCCCTAAATGATTTCCCTGGGTGGTAACTAGCAATTCCTTCTTAGCAGGGATTGGTCATATATTTAATATCTTCTTTTACCACCATTCTGTTTCAGGTGTTCCTGAAGGCTGGGTTCTCTTAACAGTACCTTTTTCTCCCACGGACTCAGCCACAGGGGCTTCTGAAGTGTCTTTTCATCTCAGGCCATTTCTGGCCTCCATCTCCCTAACCTGACCCCTGCCTTGCCTGGGCCCCGCAGCTGGCCTGCCTCGGCTGGTTTCAGTTCTTGCTCTTCATCTCCTTGGACTTGATGCTCCCATCTCCCCTTTGCTTCTCAGAACCTGTGCCCTTCCCATTTTGATCACCAGAGAGGGAAAGCAGGGTTCTGGGTCTCCAGTCTCACTTTGGAGCAGGTTGCTGGAGGAGATGGTTTCCTTCCGCTGGAGGAGGTCTGACCACAGGTTCCTCCCATGATCCTCCACATGTCCTGATGTGTACTTTCTCATGTCCTGGGTGCTCTGCTTTCACTATAGCTTCTGTTCTTCCTGCTTCATTAGACAGTCTCTTTGAAGCTTCCCGAGTCCCACGTTACACTCACTATGCTCAGGGGGGAGACCTGAGTCTTGTTAGGCCCAGTTACTCCTGGGAGCTGACTTTTTCTAGCCTACATTCACTGCTGGCCTCTGCTCACCTACACTGTCTTTTTAGCTTGCTTTTTTTCTGCAATCTACTTCAGACCAATCTTTCCCTATGACCACTTGTGCCTAAAGGACTGTCTTGAAACTTCAGGTCTTTCAGGGAAACTCGCTTTGACCTCAAGGACAACTTTTATAACAATCGGGGCCACCTGACCTTCTGGCTTTGTCCCCATCTTTGTTCGCTTTGGTCTCTGCTGAGCCTGGGGGCTCATGATCCCCATTTCAGATTCCCAGGGCTGGTCTCCATACCCCATCTATGTTCCCTGGAGCTGGGACTGTGAAACAAGTGCTTCTGAACAAGATGCTGCTAGAAAGCCCATCTCCCCCAGAACAAGGGACCCCTTTTTTCTCTAATAGCTCTGAAACGTATATACCCCTCCCCTCACAGCTGTGTGAAAAGAAGCCAAATGCCCATTCTTAATGTGCAACAACTGAGGCTCACGTGCAAACTGCTGTTATCTCAGCAGGAGGGCAATTTGCAACCATTTAAAATCCTTTCCCTCTTCCCTTCCCCTCCCTGTACGGTTATATACGCACACCAGTCCATATTTATTAGTGCAGATGGTGAGAAACTCGTCATTGAAAGGGCTTAGAGCGCAGAGGGAAATGGATTCTTGGCCTCACTCTGGCCTTATAAACAAGAAGGCTTGAATGATTTTAGGTTCCTGATTCTTACCTCAAAAGAGCACAGTTTGCTTCTCTCCAAACACAAGAGGTTGTAAATTGGTAATTCATCTCAACCAAAGGCCACATGATGAGCAATTGTAGAAGTATTTTTTCTTGTTGTGCAAAGGAGGAGCCAGACATCTGAGTGTGGGTTCCAGCTGGTATTTGCCTTTCACCACTTGCAGCCCAAAGGCACTGTCTTGGCCAGCCCTGGGCTCTGCGCACCTTCTGCCGCGTCACCTGCGTCACTAGCCTGGGCATCGCCAGGGTAAAAGTCAGCTTCGCATTGCCTTGTGACTCCTTATTTTCTCAGGTAAAAAATAAATCAGTTCTAATAAAAAAATATTTATACTATATTCTTTATTGTCAGCTAATCCTGCCCGAACTCATTAAATAGTGTGTGGGTTATTTTCTGTCAGTGAAATTATCAAAGACATTTTTCAGCAGGGGCACCAGGAAACACATATGCTTCAATGCCAACTAAAACAATAATGAGGAAATGTTATGATCAGACTTGACCAGATGACCCTGCCCATTTTAGATTAGTTCTTAATTTCAGCACAAGGGTCATCCTGTGAATTCTTACAAGAAGTCACTGCTCGCCACTCACAGGAAAAAGATGTGACTTATTAGAAAACTCACTGTACTCATTGCAGTTAATGAGATGTGGAAAGCTTTGTAATTTGATTTGCTGGGCCATATGCTGTAAAGGGATACTGCTGATTTCATTCCTCCGTATTTAATTTAAGCAATATGCAATACCTTCTTCATATGGCTACTTAAATAATAAAAATTAACTTGGGGTATAAAAAATACACCATTGTGGGGTTTATGATTTGGTGTGGTTCAGTTTCATGTGTTTTGCATGGAAACATCTGTAAGTAATGTGTGCTGGTCTAATTTTAAATCCCGCCAAATATTTTCCATTTAACATTTGGTTTAACTGACGAGCTTGGCGAGGTGGTTGGTAGAGCTGTCGGTAACAGATATGTACGGTGTTCCCAAGGCTAGGGACCCCCCTTCCTCTTTTAAATGGAAGATAACAGTAATTCAAAACTTGTTTTTTGACCTTTGTTTTTACATTTCAGTGAATATAAATGTCAGTTCAGAATGTAGCCACTTCTATCCCTTGAAGACCCAGCTGCATTTTAATCTGGTACCCCTAAAAATAGTTACCTTGGTTTTGACTTTTGCTTTAACATCTGTGAGCAAGGGCAGGATGGAGAGCTCACTGTGGGAAGGGAATCCTTCAGAACAGGGTCCCCGCTCCCTTCTGGAGGGAGAGGCAGGGACAGGACTGAAAATGTGCCTGTGTCTGGTGGAAGGTCCAGCTTCTCCAGAAGCTCTGAGAATCTACATCCTCATTGTATTTTTCTACCATTAAAAAATTATATATTTTTTGGTAACTCTTAGGGGAAGTCCAGGCGCTCTGATCTATCCAGGGATCTGGTCAGAGGCTGAGCTATAAAACCATCAAGCCAAACCTCTCCTTTCTCCACTTGGTAGGATTACCAGAAAAAGCAGAGGGTCGGGAGTCAGATTCCAACTTCAGATAAACCACAGTTACTTTTTAGCACACGTCCCATGTAACAGACTGAACACTTACGTGTGGTTTATCTGTACTTCACTCCTAACTAGGAGCCCTGCATTGTATTTGCTAAACCTGACAACTGTGCCGCCAGAGTCAGCCGGGTTTGCTGACTCCATTCCACAGGCGGCCACCGAGGCTTTCTTTCAAGGTTGTTGACTTTGGTGGCTGACAACATGCAAACAGCGCGAACAGGCGGGCCGGGCCGGTGGGCAGAAGCCATTAAGAGCCACCTTGGGGGGCCGGGTCCCCGGAGGCCCTGCTGCTCTGTTGATCACGGCGCTGAGTCGCCAAGTCTCAGGCGGGGCCTCGGGAGGCGCTGACTCAGCACCGGGGCGGGGAGGCTGCGGGACCCCCAGAAACACAATGAAACAGTTTGCAAGACTGACTCGAAAATTTTAAGAGTGCGTGCGTGCGGGCGTGCGTTTGTGTGTGTGTGGGAAGAGAAACTTGAGGGGGAAGTTAACAAATGGCGAGGTGTGGAGTGAAACCTCAGGGAAACTGTTGGTTTTGCTTCAAGGGAATTGAATTGTGAAACTTGCAGTTGCGAAATTTCACTCGGTTGATTCTGGTGAGAACTGAAGTTGGTTTTAATTGTCAATTAAAGCAAATGGTGCTTGGGTCCCTGGGATCTGGGGAACCTCGAGGCAGCGCTGGCCTGGGCAGCGGCCAGGAGGGGCAGGGTGGCGGGGTGACAGCGCCGGCCGCTGGGGGTCAGGATCAGCTTGCAGAGTGGCCCTGCCTCGCTCGGCTGTCGGGGAGGAGGCGGCGGGGCGAGGGAGCCCGGAGCCAAGGCCACCTCCCAGAGCCCCTTGGCAGCGCGTATTTGTAAAGCAACTCGAGGCCCTTGCTCGAAAGTTAGGTACTGAATTGCTTTCATGAGTGGGGCAGGCTTGCCGGTGACAGCACTTTGATAACAAGAGAAGTGTGGCCCTGTTGAAGATTTTATGTAAAAGGAAATGATTCATTTGAATTCACAAAGAGTCTTTAAAAGGGAACAGACAGCCAAGCCCTGGATTTTCTCCCGTATGACTTGTTTCTTCGAACTTCTTTAAGAAAAATAAATAAATTAAAAAGAAAAACTACCCCGAATCTCCAAATAAAGTTTAGAGTTTTCGTTTGTAGCTATTTGCTTCAGATCAAGGTTGCCTCCTTGTTAACCCTAGGCTGCAGCCACAGAAAATTAGCTTCCCCTTACGGAGGGATTAGGCACACAGAAGAGTCAGGGGGTCTCGAGAGACTTGCCATCAATGAGTTCGAAATGTTTGAAAGAAAAAGTCCTCAGTGGCTTGAGAGCTTCATGAAAACACTTTAAAAAAGAATAAAAACTGCCCTTATTTAAGAGCTTTGGAGATCCAACTATAAATCCCCTTTCTTTTCCCAAGAAGACCACTCATTCACTTTTTGTGACTTTAATGCTTAAAGGGGTTCAATTCCTAAACAGCAGCCTTACGACCGACTGGATGAGTTTTTGCAAAGACCATTTTTTCCCCCTAAAGCCTCCAATTTCTGGTCCATTTGGTGATGGTACATTGAAGAGAGACTCCACGTCTTTCTCAGAAACTGCACGAGACGAAGTTCTGGTGCTTTCGAGGGAGCTGAGGTGGCTGAGGTGGCAGGGCTGCTTGGACCAAATGATGTAAAGGGCTCTTGGACAAACCGCTTCCAGACTTAAAGATGATCTATTTTGGATGTTTATTCACTCACTTATTCAACCAACATTAATTAAGTACTTTCTGCACCTGTCCAGTGCTAGGTGCGAGGATGTGATGTCTAATAATGGAGTCACAGTCTCCCCATACAGAGCGTGTGGTGTGGTGGGGAATCCCAACAGGTGGAGTCAGCCTTCTTTCTCAGTACTATTGGAATAGGATAGCATTCTATCCTATTGGAAAAGGCGCTTGGCCTCTTTTTCATTTGTAAGCTGAGGTTGGTCAATATGGTTTTATAAACAAGTAATAGCAACCAAAGACCAATTGAATTCTCCAGTGGCAGGTGTCCATCTTTGATGGCCTACTGCTTCCTTTTCCGTGTAGCCCATCTCTTCCAATGATCCCAAAGTACCTTCACTTTTTGTCACACCCTCTGCCTGTAACCCTACAGGACAGAATGGGCTTGAGGGCAGAGAGCAAGTGGCTCACTTGTACCGTCTCACTTTCTAACCAGCTGTTTGTTGAATGGCCTGACATGGCTTTACTTTCAGAATGGGGAAACCATTCTTTTCTTTCTGGAAGGAGAAGCAGCTAGAAGTTTATTTAATCTTTTTGAGGCAACTTATTTTATTGCATTTTTAATTTCCTCTCTTGCATTAACATGACCCTTTTCACTGGCTTCCCACGCCTGGTGCTTAATTACTTATCATTAGCAATGTACACGGGGGCCTTGCTGCATATTTATAAATGTGATCATTAGTACATGGAAAGACAAAGGCTTCTTTAAGACTGTCATTAGTTATTCTGTTTTCATGGAAATGTTCATTAGGAGAAACTACCCACCTGGTTAAATAATTATAATTAAGAATTGGTAATCTCCTTTGCATTTTTAACTTGATCTTCCGTCTGTTTGTATGAAGCTAAACAAGTCTTATTTGGCCAGTATTCATTCCTTTTCTCCAGAATTGTCAACAAACAGACTATGTTTTTAACCTATAGGTGCTGACTGATTTGCAGCATGACAGATACAATTTTTGTAATTCAGCAGTTCATCTCCAAATCCATTAACCAGCCATAGAATGGTGAGTCATATAAAGGAGTCATAGGATCTCTGGTTGCTTTATTTGCTGGACTTTTGTCAGTGGTGCGAACTGAACTGCAAGCCTCCAACCAAGCTTTGCCAAGGGTCCTCTTAAGCTCTTCTACCACAGAGACACCAGCTGGGTGGCCACAAGCCACTGTTCCTTTGGGTGTCCCAAGCAAGACAAGTGGCAGTTGGGATGGTGTGTTTGGATGTCAGCTTCTGAGTCTTGATATGTATTTGACAACACAGCAGTGTCATAGCCATGGCCCTGCCAATGCCTAGGCAAATTCGGTCCAACAGCAGTCTTCAAGTGGCTAGCAAATGGTCATTAGGTCCATCCATGGTTACGTGTCAGCTGAGCTGAAACAAACAAGTTGACAGAAATATAATAAAAGAAACACGGTCATGCTGCCACCCACTCCCCTCTGCCTAGACTGGTCCACAGCGAGCTGCCACCCTGGACTGATGAGAATTTGCCAGCTATAAACTACAACTGTGGGAAACGCTGGGTAGGGGCATAAATATCATCTGTAAACAATTAGGCAGCCACTGCTCATTCAGTGCCGTTCTGAGAAGCTAAGGAAGTCTGCAATCAGTTATATCTCCAATTACCATAAAAATATATTAGCCATTCATTCATTTATTAATGATTCATCAGTTAACCACACATAATGAGCAAATAATTAGCAGTGCTGTACGGTTGCCAAAATTGAAGAAGTGTTGGCATTTTAAAGATGAAAGGTTGCATTTATGCAAAAGTCTGGTGATGATAAAGTTAATATAGAAGATAATTATAAAAGTGGCTGTCCTGTATTGCAGGATGAGGTACCACAAAACTTGCCTAATTGAACTGAAATTAATATTCTTCCAAAGTCTGTGTGTTGCCACACACAAACTGCTGGATTTCTCTTGAAGATCTCCCTTCAGTAAAGTGCACCACACAACACAAGTTAATAAAATGCCAGACAGCTAGACTGTGTTCTTTGTTTGCTTGGTTCAGGGCCTCGTGGAAAACAATAAATTGCATTCATGTCAGCTGAGGCCCATCCCTTTGCTAATTACCGTTTGGTGCTGAAATGACTTCTGTGAAATTGGGAGCACGAGGAAACGTACAGCCATACAAGGGAGGCTTTTCAGAGTTTTGCAGTAAATGTGAGATAGGCCTCAGGCACACAGATGTTAAAACAGTGAATTCCCCCACAGATTACACTAATGGAAACCCTGTCAGGGTAAGTCAAATCCGGGTCTGTGGTCAAAATCTAATTAAGGTTTCTGTACTTAAAAAGAATATGAATGCCTGGGGGTGTCGATGAATGTATAAGAAACTCACTTGTTTGTAAAATTGTTAGCATGAATAGTAAGTACCACAGGGCTGTTACCTGCGATGTAACACCTGCTTTCAGAGTCGAGCTCCACTTCACTGAACGTACTCTCGGAGCGAGGGTGATTTCAGAGGTCAGTGAACCCCGCTCAGGCCACTATGGCCTCTCATCTTTGGGGCCAAGAACAAGGCTTGGTTTGAGGTCATGGATGAAAATGGATCCTTAGAAGTCGCTCTGGAATCCCGGAGGATGCTTTACTTTGCCAGATGATCCTGCCCAACTGCCTGGCGCCACTAAGGAAATAGTTCCTGCGGAGGGTGTGGGGCCTAGCCAGATCTCCCCCATTGGGGAAACAAAGGGTCGTCTGCTTGCTGCTGGCCCTCCAGCCTGTTGGGATTGCCTCCCGGAACAGCTGCAGCGTGCAGGCGCGGCCCTGCCTCTAATAGAGGAAATGAATTTATAATGCTGCAGTCTCTTCATTTTCACCAAGCACAAATTTCCCCTTAAATACTTAAAAACAACACCCAGAGCTGGATATACCTTAAATTTCAAATAAATGAAATCTTAATCCAGTCTGTTGCCGAGTCTGAGTTGTTATTAAAGAAATAAATTTGAAACAGCAAGTGGTTTGAGAATTTTTGAATTTAATTATTTAAATCTACTTAGGGTAACTCTCATGTGCTATTTCAGTTTCCCATGGAGAACATGAATTCTAGGAAAGGTATCCCATGCAGGGCCCTGGAAATATTAACTTTCATGTACAACTGTGGGCTGAGCCGTGGAAAGACTGCCACCCTCCTCCCTGGAAAAGCAGAAGAAAACACTCTGAGATTAAAAATTCTTTTTCTGAAAAATTCACCCACGGGGTACTGAACATATTTTTCGAAGAGGGAAGACAAGCCTTCCTCTTTCAACTCTACGGTCTCTTCAGATGCACTATTTACACATCATTCTTTTGAAGTCCTTTAGAGAGCAGGTGTTCATATAGTCATTCACGGAACAATGAATGTTAGGGAGGAAAAAGTAAAGAGGAATTGTAGCTGGTACAATTTTAATGATTTCAACTGATTTTAGGTGCACTCTGGCCTAATGGGTGTGTGGGGTCTGATTTTTGACAATTGTCAAAATGGACCATTTGCTGGGGGTGTCCCACAGGCAACAGCTCCAGGCCTGAGCACTTGGGCCTTTTGGTGCCACTCCACTCCTCAGGCCTGCGGAGAATTCCCTTTTATGATTAGGGCCAGGTACCATCCTGTCCTTAGCTCTCACAGAAAAGGATTCTTCCCAGACACTACCCACCCAGCTTTTTAATGGTGTCCACACTGGGGCGTGGGAGAGGAGAGGGTGCAAGATCCAGGTACAAGTTTGTCACTAACTTTTCTCCCAGGTCCCCGGGACATGGTTATGGCAGATGATGGGTTGTTTTGGACTTGTTCCGGGGGGTTAAATTATCAGACACCTGTGAAGAATCTCACAAGAGTGTGGTCTCACCCACACAAGAGAGGCTGGAGTCAGAGAGAAGCCGAGCATCCAATTTATTTCTCTTTTGGGCTGGCCATTTGATAGTAGTCAGGACCTTCAAACTGCCAAATGGAACTTTCCCACACCCAACCCAGACTAACAAGAGGATATTAACTTGGAGTGATTTCTAGATCCAGAATTCTATTTCCCACTCAATATAAAAACTTCATGGAAGCCAAGAGTCTAAAAAAAAGCTGATCTTAGTGTGAGGCCCATCCCCACCCTCAACCTTGTCCCCAGTAAATGCAAAGGGCCATGAAAGTAGTATAATTAAATGTTCAGAAGATGAGCGAAGGTTTTATCATCTAAAAGAGCAGACATGAAGTTAGATTAGAGGTTTCCCCAGGAAGTAAGGTCCAGTGGCCAGCAGTGGCTTAGAATTCATGAGTTTTTGGGTATAAGTTTTTAATAATAGTAGCATAGACTTATAGCTGATTCTGGGCACTTAATTTTTTAAAAAGTCTACATTTATTGAATAGTTCTTCTTTTCTAGGTACAATGCTGGGTCTGAGGAATTTAGGGAGGAAAAGTCCTGGATCCTACTCTTGGAAGGCTCTTGTTTTAGCAGGGAGAGTAGCTTCCCAGTAGCATGAATCAAAACCCATGTAGCCAAATTTCTGCATCATTACAATGCCTAGCATGTAGAAACCCAATAAATGTTTGTTGAATGAATGGATCTGTTGAAAAGGGAGTGTCATGCTTCCTGTCTTTCTAAGGAGTTATTGTGTGAGTTACAAGTTAATATTTATAACTCATTTTATGCCCCTACATGCTATATGAGTATAAATTATTTAATATCATCATAATAAACAAGGGTCCTAAGCAGCCAATTAGAATTTTTTAAAAAATGAAGTTAGTGACATTTAGATTTTTTTGTTGGACAGATGGTGTAATAATGCACCTGTTGGAAAAGTAGGCACTTTGGGAAGGGACATTAATTCTGAACTATTTATAATAAAGCAAAACATTAGCTTCTTAATAAGTGTATTCATATTGTTTTCCAGGGAAGTAACGCAACTGGACACTCTGACCCTTTGAATTAGAGCTTCTGAGATGAAAAGATCTTCATTTCTCTAAGCTCTATTTACTCTGTATCCTGCAATCTGTGGATTAGTTTTTAATGCCCAATTTGTTTTCAACCTTCTCTCCCTCACCCATCTCCCTGTTCTGTATCCTTCTCTCTTCCTTGTCTCTTTCTCATACTCCATCTTCTTTCATCAAGTTGCCATTCTTCAGGATTACTGCTCAAACCACTTCTAAGCCTATTTGAACTGTAGTGTTTTGGGGTCTCCCATCCTTCCATGTCTGCCTAGATTTCCAAGCTTTCCATGATCTACCCCTGCAAATGTCATGTGTGTCTCTTGGGTCTTTATTCTTGTTAATATCTCACCTGGAAGACTTCTCCTTCTTTTACATCATTCTAAACTCCATGTGTCCATTGGCCATCTCCTTTTTGAAACTCTTTTCTCCTTCCTTGATTTTCTAAGTTCCTAATTTGGCAACTGTTTCTGCTGTACTTTGTAATCCAGACTTAGTTTCCCATATAAACACTAAGCTCCTTATAGCTAAAAGAAGCAACAGTGTTCCTTATGTACCAGGCTCTGTGTTAAATTGCACTGCATTATTATTCCATTTAATCACCATGACAACCCTATGAAGTAGGCATTTTTGTCATTTCTATTTTATAGATAAGGCAACTCAGACCCAGAAAACATGACTGATTTACCCAAGGTCATACGGTTAACAAGAGCTTGAGCTGACGTCTGCAGTGCTCAGTGTCGTATCATCCAGATCCCACTCTGGGATCCTACTCCTTCAGCTGCTGGCCGTGCTGCTGGCTGATAGCCCTCAGCTGTCATCCCCGTCTGCTAATTGCCTTGTGCTTAAGTGAACCTCTTCACCCAGTGTCACAACCCCTTTGCTGGGGGTAGCTTGTATCCAAAGATTGGTGTTGCAGGGGCATAAAGATCTATCCACCTCATTCCAACTTGGGAAAACTAAGTGTAAACCAGCTTTGAGATCTCCATGAGATTACCTGAGACTGTAGTTGTGACTACATCATAGCCTAGCTTCTTTCTCACTCCAGTTCTGTTTCCTTTGCTTTGTTTTACCTTCTACATCAGGTGGTTCCCAAGAGCACGCACTAATAAACTTCCTGCATGCAAGTTTCTGACTCAAAGTGCTTCTCAAGGAAGCTAACCTAAACAGTTAGCAGCAGAAGCAGTCTGTGAAAGGCAATTTAAAGTGGGATCCTGGAGCTGGGTCACCTGGTAGCCACTGGCAATGAGGACCCGTTTCTCATAGGTAGTAGATGGAGCTGAGATAGATACTGGCACGGGCAAACCAGAGTTCTATCTGGTGCAAGGGAATGGACTAGTGAGTGAATTTGGACATTTGAGAAATATGGGGAAATAGTAATAAGAACAATGGGATTGTATAGCTATTATTAGAGACAATGTCTTGGAAAAAGAGGCCATGTAGCAGTTATTATATAAACCGGAAGGCCTTATTGATCAGATACCAAGTGAGCTCCTTCTGTGGTTAGAAGGCAGAACAAGCTGATACCAGGGCCAGAACTTAATCATAAGATTGAAAGAGTTCCAGTGGAGGTTGAGGGGTCAGCCTAGGTAGGTGTGCCATGGCAGGCCAAGTTCCTGCGGGGAAAGAGCAGATGCTGATGTCAGAGTTGCTGTACTTGAACCCTGGAGTCTCCAAGTTCTCCTTAACTCTTTGGGTCTGTAGAAGTGGCCCACAAGGCTGGCATCACCCCTCTCTTACTTGAAATGGTACAGAGGCCTCTGCTTTCCAAGACAAATGTGTCTCCCTACTTCAAGATCTGCCCACTGTGTTCCTTCTCTTGGCAGCCAGACTAATAAATAGGGTTAGATCATCACATTGCCTGCCGGGGGAAGTGCTGGGCCTGCTATGGGAGGAAAGATACAATACCCTGGAGGAAGTAGAGGATCTGGTCAACAGGCACTGGCAGAATATTGAACATCACTTGGAGGACTGGTTTCTGAGAGTACTGGATCAGTGTAGGTGGAATATGAAGTTATGTAAGGGAAAATTTATCAATACAGGAGCACTCTCCTAGGACACAGGATTTAACATTTGGCAAGGATCCTAAGATCCTGCTAAAACACATGGCTAGGATGGCTTTTAGAAACTTGGAGAAAGCAGTAGTTCACGTACAATGAGATAGAAATGAATTACCATAACAGGTGGTGGGAGAAGGGATAAAAAGGGTCAGAGAAATGGGCATGACAGAGGGGAAATATTATACAAAGGAAAACCTACCAAATGACTGTGTTCAGAGGGTGAGCCCCAAGGATAGATTATATATTTTTTGAAAAGCACCTCCTGAGAACTGCTCATAAAGAGTTGGTTTCTGTTAGACTCCAGAAGTCATAACTTGGATGGGTAAACCCAGAAGTAATCAATTATGAGATGGAATGGGTGCATCCTTGGCTGGGTATGCACAGGAATATGGGGCACAAATATGACCAGATAACCCAGACACCCAGGTTATTATCTACCACCATTGCACTACTTCTTTTTCAGCACATGCCTATGGCCAATTGATGAAATGTGTAAAACGTTGGGCTTAGTTCATGAGTGGGTTGGTACGTGGGTGTAAGCTGAGCCTGGACTACTATTGGACTGCAGCCTTACTTAAGGTGACCTTGAAGTCACCAATTAGTACAAATGTTCTCAATGGACATAGCTTCAAGTGATATATCTACTCATCCATTCTGTGTGGAAAGAGAATATGGGCAATGGCAAGTGGCTTGGTCAAGTATGTTTGGTTGGAACCCTGGAGAGCAGACAGAAGGTCTGGAGAAGTACTCCTGCAGTGTAGCCACGAACTGTGAAGATGCTGTGAAGGTTAATATACACCAGAGATCATCTAACAGAAGAGGTATTCAACAACCAGGCAAATGGCATGATGACTAGGCCAGGTTACATAAAATAGTCTCTGTCACTGATCACACCAGTGCTGGCACAATAGCTGCATAAGTGGAGTGGCCACAGTGGCAAGGTTGGAAGCTGTACACGTGTCATATGTACACAGCACGGCTTCTATTCATCAAAATAATATAGGTCTTACTGCAGCCAAATGTTTGACTGTCAGCAACAGAGAACAAGTTCCAACAGTACATTCTTTTTTGAGGTCATAAAGCAGCCATTTGGTGGCAAGTTAGCTCCGTGACTAGAAGAAGCAGCAATTCACTTAACTTAAGAAAATACTTCAGGATGAGATTGCTTTTCATACCTTCAGAGCCTTCACCTGCACCACCACTTGAAGGATGAGAGTATTTTATTCATGGATGGGATTCCATGTCACATCACATCCTACCCTGTGACCCATTTTATGGCAAAGGAAGCCCACCATGGACACGTGGCTATGAGATATGGGATCCACTGGCCCTACCTCAGATAGCACCAGCTGTAAGAATCTGGTCTGCTGGAGTGATAGAATGGCCTATTGAAGGCACAGTGGAGGGAGCCACTTGGTAAGTTTTCAGTGAGGGTCAGGCACTCTCCTCTAGGATACAGTGTACTCTAAATCAATGACCATGCCCTAGAGCTGTGCACGGACAGGAAGAGCACATGGGTTCAGGAGCCAAGGCACTTTTAGCTGTGACTCTGCTTATCATTTCTCTTAGTAACCCACTTGGGAAATTTATTCTTCCTTTTTCCACAATTCTTGGTTCTCCAGGTTAGAGGTCTTGGCTCTCAAAGGGAGTGAGCTTTCACAGAACACAGCAGAATCCCACTGGACTCTAAACTATGATTACTGGCAGACTTCATGTTCCTAGGGACTACCATCTTAGCAGCAGTATTTGACCCTGTCAAGAAAAGGTATGCTGGCCTGCTCTTATCCAGTGAGAGCAGGGAGAGCTGTTTGCCAGCCATGTGAATCCTCAGGTGTCTTTAGATATTCATTTGCCCAGTTTTGATGGTAAATGGACAAATGCAGCAAATACAGCCTAACAAGAGGCTTGAGGATTCAACCCTTCAAAGATGAGAGTCTGGGTTTATCAAGTAAGCCACTCGGACCAGAGGACATGTTGGCTGATGGTGAAGGGAATCTAACAGGGCCATTAGAAGAGGAGATACTAAAAGCAGTTGCAAACTTGAGGCCAGCTGCAATAGTAGGAGCTGTGTCTACAGGGCTAGGGCTGCTGGGGATGGATATTGCATCTCTTAGTCACTCATTTCTTTACCTTCCAGGCGACTTGACCATTTAGTCCAAAATTAGTGCTTCTCTTTCTAATGTACCAAAATAGGATGTTGCTTGGCACTTACTGCCTTTTTATAGCCTTATCATAAGAGTGAAGACTGCCATTCATCCATTGAACGTTTATTAAGCATTTACTATGTGTTAGGTTTTTTCCTTGGTATAGGAAATATGACTTGGTATAGGAAAATGACTAAGAGAAATGAGACATTGCCTTTTCCTTTAAGAGACTCACAGCCTGACAGAAGAAAAAGAACATAACCAAACTGTTGCAAACACTATGATAAATGTGATTGGTAGAGATGACATAGAGGAGTGAAACTTTATGTGGTCAGAGAGGAAAGATAATAGAGGAAGTTTCCAGAAGGAGCTTAGCCTTGTAGATAATAAAAAGATCAGGCCACAGTGGAAGGGTATTCCAGGTAGAGAAAAGGTATGGGGTAAAAAGAACAGCACAGATGGATGGATGTTGGATCATAGAGAACAAGAGAAGAGATAATGAAAGGGTCAGATGAAGAAGGCTTCTATACATATTCAATGGAAACAAGCATACATTTCATCCCCAGGATGATGCAGAGTCATTGACAGGCTTCAGTGGTGAATGTGTTTCTCACGCATCCTTTGGCCTGCTGCTTGGATAGAGTTCCCTGGATAGGACTGTCAAGTGATTTCAGTCACAGTAAATGCCACTTATAAAATCTATACCTGAAGCAGAGGAGGATGCTGCATTTATACCAACCCTGAATCTTAATTCTGGCAGACACCAAGCACACTTGGCAGCTACAAAGACATACCTGAAGTGACCACCTACTGGTAGGTTCTCTAGCATCAGAGCTGCTGATGCCTATTCAACTTTTTAACATTGCTGAAACCCTCACCCCATTATCTAAATCAGCAGTGTACAAACTTCAGCAGGAAAAGTTGGTGGTTGATTATGGGCCCACAGTTCCAGAAGAACACTGGATCATTGAGATAGCCATCCAGAAGTTCTTGTACATTAATAGAGCTCAGAAAGGCTTTGTTGGCCTGAGCTACTTTACTGAGTCAGTTAAACCCACTGATGAGAATTTGAAAGACTATCGACACATTTACATAAGACCACTGCATAATTGCAGTACAAACTCCAATACTGCAGCATCCCAAGGGAACATCAAGAAGACAATGAACTCTAATGATCAGACAATTTGTTCTCCAGTGATGAATTGATGGACAAAGAAAGGTAAAAATTCAGGGAAGATGATTGTCTTAGGAGATGTGGGAATTACTTTGGAATAAGCTCCCAACCAAGTTGAAAATCAACACTAAATTTTGGGTAGAATACAAAATTCTGTGTAGATGGACCAAAAAAAATGAGATAGAGGTCATCTTTGGTCTCTTAGTTATTTTCTTTACTAATAAACAAACAAAATGCATAATTGCAGATTAGAATCATCAACAATGAGTCTGAGAACTACAGCCAATTTACTAGGATGGAAACCATGCTTATTTGCAGAAATGTGGTATTACTGAAATATTATGATATCAGCAGGATATCCCACTGTTCCAAACAAGGGATCTATGTGAACATAAGACCTGAATATCCTGGCTAAGCACTTAGTCTGCCTTCATTTCCTTGAATGGTTATAATACTGGATATTGTTCCAACATAGCTTAAGAGACTTGGAGTGATGCTCTGCTATCGAAAATCATAATTGAGAGACACAGGGTATCCTTTAGAAATTAGATAAGAGTTTATTATATCAAAGACTTTGTAAGAGAGCAAAGAAAGATGGGCACTATAACCAAAATTGTGGGCCATCCTTTTGTGAGTGGGTTTTTGTGAGCAAAACAGCTGGTATAGATTGAACATGGGAAAAACTTTCAAAGGTATTTTAACCCATTAAAAACCACTGTTAAGGGTCGGGGATTTAGCTCAGTGGTTCCGCCGTCTGCCTCGCAAGCGCAAGGACCCGAGTTTGATCCCTGGCACACACAAAAAAACCCCCACAAAAAACAAAAAACAAACCACTGTTAAAATTTAATTCAATTATTACAGATGTGCATAAAATCGGTCAGATTTCCAAATGGATGGAAGAACTGAGAACTGATAGTCCTCCAGGCATTTCTAGTTTTCTAACCATTCCTGTCTCCTCTTTCATTCAGCTGCTGCTTTCCTTTCTTTCCCTCTCTCCCAAACTCCTTTTAGTCTCTAGAAAGTTAAATTCTGTAAGCCCAGTATAACTTGCCTCCTGTTTTCATTAGAAGTTTGGTGGTTCCCACAGGTTTCCACTTGGTTCCCCTGCCCGGGAAAAACCGAAGTAAGGACATCAACTGACCTAAATTCTTACTGAGCTGAGCTGAAAGACTGGCTGAAAGGGAAATGTTTTTGAGACACTGAAAGAGAGGTAGAGATGTGAAGTTTGTAGCCCCACATTTGTTATTAACTTTAGGACTTGGATTTTCTTACCTGAAGCTTGGGACATAATACAGTGATCATTGAATTTCCTTTCAACTAAAAAAATTCATGAAAAAGAGTTACATATGGCAACCCTGGGTAGTTATGTTGCTACTGCATGTTTTCTTTAAACTGAGCCTCAAATCCATTCAATATGAAATAGATTAGTAATGGAAACCAGAAACTCTGGAGAGGCCACCCTCATATTCAGGGAATTTACTGTCTTACCCTGAATATTTGTGTTTATTTCTTCTGACTCCTAGGTGGGGGTTCATTCTGGGAAGTAACATTTATGTAAATCCAAGTGGAAGGAGAAGTTTTCTCCTTCATCTCCCCTTCCCAAACAATCTAGCTTAGTTCATCATCTTGTGTTGACATTACATATGAATGCTAATTAACTCATAAAAGCTAATTAATAACTCCATGTGCTTCTATTTACTGGCAAATATAGGGGTCCAGGTGCAGTGTAGACCTGGCCCCAAACCTAGCACATTTTTCTATCTCTGAGATGAGAACATGGGTGGGATGGCTCTGTTGCAGTACTGTTAAAGTCAGTGCCTTACACGTTTATTTAAATACACACAGGAGCTATAAACTAAACTCTCACAAAGCATCATCTTCTGGTTTCCCACTGGGAAAAGAAACCATGGCCAAACCCAGCTGTATTAGTCAAGGTTCTCCAGAGAAACAGAACCAATAGAATATACACAGAGATGTATAGGAAGATTTATGATGAGGGAGTGGCTCATGTGATGATGGAGCCTGAGAAGCTAGAGAACCAGTGAAGCCAGTGATGTACTTCCATTCTAAACAGAACCAAGGTGGCCAGGGGTGTAAATTCCAGTCCAAAGACTGAGAACTTGGGGACTGATAATGTAAATACCAGTCTGAGTCCAAAGGCCAGAGGGCCATAGGCTCTAAGATTCAAGGACAAGAGAAGATGCTTGTGCCAACTAAAGCACAGGAGTGAATTTGCTGTTCCTCCACTTCTTTGCTCTGTTCAGGTCCTTAATGGATGGGATGATGCCCTTTTGGCTTGGTGAGGGTGTCTCAGCAGTCTGTCAATTCAAATGCTGATCTCTTTAAGATGCACCTTCACAGGGCCAGGGATTTAGCTCAGCGGTTCTAGTGCCTGCCTCATAAGCACAAGGTCCTGAATTTGATTCCCAGTTTCCCCCACCAAAAAAATAGATGTACCTTCACAGATGCACCCACACCGGATTTTTTTTTTTTTTTGGTACTGGGGATTGAACTCGGGACCTTGCACTTGCAAGGTAGGTGGCAGAACCACTGAGCTAAATCCCCAGCCCTGATGCACCCACAATGAATGGCACACCAGCTATCTGATTATCCCTCAGCTCAGTGAAATTGATTCACGAAATTAATCATCACACGATAAGCATCAACATTGGGTTGGTCTCTCCATCTTTAGGGTAAAGGCAGAGTGTAGTAGGCCTGGGTGCACACCAACACCTTGTCCCCCTGGTGCAGAGTGAGGCAGAAACCCTTTCTTTGGGGGGTAAGGAGATCTCTGCCAGGCAGGATCTAATGGTCAGTGGTGCCCTGGGCCACAAAGAGCAACAGTATCTTTGCCCTTTTACTGGTACAGCTACCTGCCTCCTCCACCAGGTGTGAGGTCTCTAGACCCCAGAGCTCAGACTACCAGAAGCCAGGCCTCCAACCTGTGTGCTGCTTTGTCAGTGCTGTCTGATGCTTGAACTTCTGGTCCTCTTTGGGGAACTCCAGCTGCCTTTAGCAAACATGATGAGCCCTTACCTACATTCTAATGATCATACGATCTGAAATTTTTAAGAGCTTACCTCACACCAGGTTTTAGCATGGAATTCCTCACAACAAAGATATTTTTGTATTACTGTTTATTACTGATCTGTATGAGGGTTTTGCAAACGGAGGCAGAAGAGTTACATAATGTGGCCAAGGTCATGGGTAGAGTAGCTGGGATTTGATGTGCCCGGTCATACTGACCAAAGTTCCTGTCTGAACTCACGCCTAGAGAACTCCTACTGGACTGGAGACTTAGGGTGGAGGGACGTTCCCATAGCTGACTGTCTGCTGCCCTGTTTCCTGGGGTCCCCTACCCCTGCCTTTAAAGAGTGAGTTTTCTCTCCAACTTGAAGAGTTCGTGCTTGGACCCAGTTTCTTTTTTCAGGTGCAATTTTTCCCTGAGCCTCCAGAACCTCTCTTGAATTGAAAATGACCCTGTCCCCCATGGGCCCTCTCCAGTCACTCCTTTCTCTCCTATCAAGCTCAATTCCATCCTTAAACCATTGTCCCTGGGTCTGTTTATACAGTCACTGTTAACCATGCTGAAGATGGCGCCCTCAGGGAGAGAGCTGTGGCTGGAGGACAGCTGATTCACAGCGCCATTCACATCCTTGTGTCACACCCGGCTGGGGAGTAGGCAAGATATTTCTTTTGGATGAACCTCTTAGGAGTGGGGGAACTTTTCTTTGTGAAGAAAAAGAGGATCTTTATAAAGCCTGTGCTCTTTTCAAAGAGGCTTTCTGGGTAGTGAGGCACAGCCACAGTGGTGAGGACAAAGCGAGGGAGGCAGGAAAAAGTGGGTGCAAAAGCAACCTGCTTTTTAAAGGTGGGTGTGGGAGGCAGAAGGGGAACTCCCTTCAGCCACTCTTTCCCCGGATGTGCAGAACACACAAACACACACACACATACACACACCCGGGTCGTTTGACACCTCTGCCTCTGTGTGTAGGGACAGCCTGAGCCCCTCCATCCCCGCTCCCCTCCCTGGGTGGTGCCGGAGGGAGCTGGGCCAGTGGCTGTGTCTGCCCAGCCCCAAATGCCAGCAGCTGCACAATCCTGGGATAATTGCTCATATCTGTTTCTTCTCTTTTTCAGGCCTTGGAAAGTGTTCCAGGAATGGACTTTCTGCAGTATGATGACCTGCAAAAGCACCCTTTCCATTTATGCTTCAAACTCCAAGTCAGCCGTGTCAAAGTTTGCACTAGGGCTGTGGAGGATAATGGGTCAGATGCAATTAGCAGCCGAGAGAGCTGCACATTGCACTCTGATTTATTTTTTTGCCCATCAGATTCCAAGAATCCTAGTGCTTAAAAGCAACTAAACAATCACTCTATTGTACTGAAATAAAGCCCAGTTAATTCAAAAATCAATTGCACCACCAGGTGGGGCACACTCTGGCCCCAAACAGATGGGGTCGAAGCCCCTCCATCCCCCAACGAAGTCTTGTTAAATTAAAAACTTGATCCAGAAGTGGAACAAATAGGGAGCCATGAATGGAATGGAGTCAGGTCCACTCAGGCGAATTCTTTCTTCTCTCAGGCTTTTCCCTTCCTTTCAAAGTGAAAAATTTACCATTCCACTTTCTCCAGTGTTAACATCTCTGCAGAAACGCAGCCATCCACCCTTTGCAGTTCAATATGTTACTTTAATTAGTCTGAAAATTAAAGGGCAACTCTGGGCCAATGTGAATGATTATGAAAATACATGTGCATCCCATGCAATCCTCTCATTTAATTAATAGTCTTGTAAACTATATGGCACACTTGAAGTCAGTTGAGAGGTATAACAACTCCATTTTAATATCCACTTAATATTTAACAGAATGTGAGGAACACGCTGAAGCATACAGTCCCTTCTCAAGTTTCACTGTCTGAAAATTTTCAAAGCTGACCCAAGTCAACCCGAAAAATGTTTAACACCCTGGGCTTGAACACAAGAAACTCTGTGATGAACAGACATTCAATTACATTTTTTAAAAGTGAGAAGCATTTTTGTAAAATAGCTGCTCTGGAAACTAATTGGCAGACAGGAAACTAGTGAGTGAAGGCCAAATCTTGTGGGGAACTTTTACTACAGTAACAGGACTCAAAGAAAATGTGAATAAAAGGCATCTTTGTTTCCCAGTCAAATTAGCTGATTAAGAAATAAAACATCTTAACGTGTTTTTAAATGTAGAATTAATTATTTATACGAGAAAAATTAAAGCCGGGTTATGTGAATTCTACTCTTGTGTGTAAATCGAATTGGGCAGAAATAGTAATCCTTGTGGATTCGTGTCTTAGGTCATTAAGCAAAACCAAATATTAAGAGTTCCAGTTATTGAAAAAAAAATCACGTTCAGGTTACATATCATGCTTGCTAATTTTGATTTTCAAAGTCCAGATTAGTTATGGTACAGATTGGAAATGTGATTCCAAGCAAGAACACTGAGTCTAAGCTGAGTAGTGACGGCCAAGTAGCAAAGAGCAAAGACGATTCCTGGCCATTTGCTCTTAAGGAACCAGGAAAGATTCACGGAAAGAATTTGAACAGACTATTCTTTATTTTAATAACAAGTAAGTTCAAAACGCATGAAAACAAGACAAGCTAAGGACTTCGTTAGAAGAGAAGTGGAGGTGACCTTTGACATCCCAGGCCCCCACATCTCCCCCCAGCCCTTTGGCCCTGACCCCTTAACATTCCAATACCCTGAAGCCAGGCTATCCCCAAACCAAGGCTGCAAGTTCTCTTTGCGATGTGGATAAACATTCATTGAGTCCATGTATTTCAAGGTATGTTCTGGGGATACCTTCATCAGAATTACTCCATGAGCTCTCAAAAATACAGATTCCTAGGGCCAGGAATTTAGCTCAGTGGTTCTGGTGCCTGCCCTTAAAATGCAAGGTCCCGAGTTCGATCTCCAGAACCAAAACCAAAACAAAACAGATTCCTGGGTTGCCACAAGGTTGGATGGGGATTCTAAACCCAGGATTCCACATTTTTAACATGTTCTGTAGGATTCTGTTAAAGATACTAAAATTTGAGAATCACTACAGCACGGTCTGTTAAGAGACACTAGAGTAATTTTCACTAAGTTTCTTTTTTTTTTTTCACTAAGTTTCTTTAACAGGTTCCCATTAGTGAAAATCACTTATTCACATGTGAAAGCTGGAACACAAATCCCTCATTAAACAAAAGAAGTTCGCCAGCCATTTTCTTAATTTCTCGTGGCATCTCTTAACAGAGGGAGTAAAGGAATGTTTTGTCCTTTAAAATAAGTCCAGTGAAAAGTCATTTGGCAAGAGATGAAGGATGAGGCAAAGGGGGAAGATTAATGACGAACAGAATCAGAGTCCTTGCTAAAATAAAAATGGATTCACACCCAACTTCTTATGAAGGGTAAGACATATGGTAGCTCATGTGGGAAGTGAGTGTGTTTAGTGGAGAGAGGTCCGCTGCAGAGCTGTGTGATGTAGGGGACAGCTTTCTCAGCCAAAACCAGAATGTCACGTGCCCTGGGGAGATGTAGCATTTCTCCTGTGTGATGAGAGGCAGAGTTGCTAGAGAAATTTGAGCAAACTATTGCCTGAGTGGCTTTCATTAGTTTTTCAGAGTCAAGATGATCAGGTTTGGAGGTTTCAGCCTTGGTTCTGCTTTTATCTCTGAGTTTAGCCTAACCATCAGTGTTTTCTGTGACAGTTTATGGAAGCTGCCAAAAGTTTAATGCTCCTCATTCATGAAGTGGAAGCCACAATTTTCCCTGAGTTTTAAGAACTGAGAGAAGGAAAGTGTTGGCCACTAGTAACTGTGGATCTGAGCTGAAGCTACAAACTATGGACACATTGTTCATCTGTATCCTCTTCTGAGCTTTTCAGTATATACCAGGAAAAGGCCAAGATATACCTTCTTAATAGGGAAGAAGAGCAATCCATTTGCACTTTATGATCTGCCATGCACCAATCTTAAGAAAGCAAGTGCCCAGTAGAGTTTGGATCTCATTTCTAGGATTCATTCAAAGCTATAAACACAGCTATACAAAGGACACTTATAAATGTGGCTCTTATTATGCTTATGGTAGCAGGGACAAGAGTTTAATTTTGTCCATGGAAAATTGCTGCATAATAAGAACTTTCCCAAACTCATCTCCCCTTTGAGATAAAAATTTCTACACTAAATTTCATCACCCTACTAGAATTTCCTTTGGAATGTTTGTGCTAAATTCCTTTCTCCCTGAATGAAGTATACAACACAAGATCTAGCTTCAAGACTTAAAAATCAATGTACTGAAATGCACAGATATATAGAATGACTTGGGAGGGGTATGAGGCAGGGGGAAGGCAGGGAAGGTTTGGGAAATGAATTAACAGCCCCCCCCCCGGCAATAACCAAGAAGTGGTTATTTGGCACATTCACTATTTGGAATGTTTGAACAGTGGGACAGTGTATGACTTCATTATATGCCACGGGCAACTTCAGTAACTCAGTTTTGCTGCAAGAAGTTGTGTTTTTTTTTTCTTTTGGTATTTCCTGACTTGGTATGTGCAGTTGTGAACATAATTAACACACTAGTCATTCTGCACCCTCAGAAAAATGGTAAATTTTGTAAAATGTAAATACAGAAAAAAAGAGAGGTTCTTTCCTTCCTGTTCATAGTTGTTTCTATTCTCTCTCTTGCATTATGGATCAGGAAAACAGAGCTACATGAAGCTTTATAGAGTCAACCCTCAGATCCACTAAGGCACAATGCCAGGGGACTCTTCTAAATCACTGTTGTATCTTGTAGACCATCCTAACTGCTTTTGTGTGAGAGAAAGCAGGGTTAATAGGTAGCAAAAGTTGGCCCTTTCAATGATAGTATTACATCTTATGTGCCTTTTCTTTATTGTATTGCTCTCATTTGGAAGTAGCTTGAACAATTCCCTTTTGAATCAAGCCCTATAAAATTGATCAATATCATTATTTTCATGAGGCAAGTTTAAACCAATAAAGTTGACTTGCTTTGTCCCTTTTTCTCTCCCACCCACTTGAAAAATAAAAACCAAAAAAACAAGGAGAGTCACAACTCTGGCGTGTAGCTTAAGTGTGAAGCTGTGGTATGGAAAAGTCTATGAAAAGATGACATTTATAGATGGGTACATATATATTTAATATTTTGAGTGTGAGTGTGTGTATATATATTTTTACTTCTGTTCATCAAGGATACAACATCATAATTAAGGACATTTTGCTTTATCCAATGAAGAGTTTTTTCAGTTCTCTTTAATTGGTAATTTAATTACAGAGCTAATTAGGAACATAGTGGGTGTTGGGACTACAATGATTGTCTTTAACTGGAAAGTCTTACCACTTACAAAGCAAGGAAGTTTTTAAATTATGGAACACTTAAATAATGGATTAATAAGTCAGTAAATACAAGTGTACGAAGGTAGATCATTCATATGTTCTTCAGTTGGCCACATTCTTAATGCGAGTCTGATCTATTCCACTAAGTAATTATTGGCTTTTCCAGCATACTGGGGGGTCTATGCCGTGGCCCCAGGGAATTTATGTGCTAAACTCTGGGGCTGGAATTCCTGGACCAGAGCTGGGGCAGAAGGTGGAGCAGCTGAAAGCTGTTTGGGAAGAATCTGTCCAACACTTAGAGCATATAGGAATTCTGTTATAGCCTCTGCTACTCAAAATGCAGGGAGAACAGCAAAGAGCTTCTGTCGCTGCCTCAGTTTCTCTCCACCCATGTCCTCTGCAGTGAACACTTGTATCCCATGACAACAGAGCATTGTTCAGAGATGGCTGAAGGAAGGCCTTGGGTAGGGGTAGCTTTGGCATACACTGGGGGGCCCTTTGGGTGCTGGCCCCATAGACAGTGAGGGCTGGAGCTGAGTGAACAAATCCACTCCTTTTGTCTGACCCACAAAGAAGAACTTGGACCGAGGACTGATCTTGGACTGAGTGCGGTGGGTGAACTAACAATCAAATCAGAACACAGCCCCTGCATTGAGAGAAGACTTACGACTGAGCTATTTAAGGAAATAATCATTTGTTCATTCATAAAACGTTTAGCAGCAATCATGTGAGGAGGGCATTATATTCAAGATGCTCATAGAAAGCAAGAATATCCAATGTAAAAATACCATGTCTTTGAGTACAAGATACAGCGAATTCCCTGGAGGTCTGATTTCCACATGTGCCCGGAAAACACTGAGATCAAAATCCCTCCCATCCTGGCCTCACTCTGGGAAGATCCCATCTGGAAAGCTGTGACCCCAGAAAGGCCAGCAGTTTGTGGTGGAGACTGCTCAAGGCAATATAGGTCCCAAGGATAATTTACTGAACTAAAACTTCTCAGCTCTCTGCGATGATTGCAGGGGGAGTCAGGCACAAGGAAGACAGGGAAGGTAAGAAAGGGTAACCGGGGCCAGTGAGGTGCACAGATAATCCCGAAGCTTGCTTGCAGCCAGTAGCTTCACTCAAGCCTCCCCCAAGCCTAGGCCTATACTTACTGTCCACAAACTGAATTAACTTAGGCTTTGCTGTGTTCTTCTGCTGCCCATAGCATGGCCAAGGAAGGCTTCAAAGAGCACACATGGGAAAAGCACACACAGAGCCGAGGGGTCTGGTTGGTTCCCAAAGCAGCTGCTAGCACCCAGTGTCCTACCATCCCCAGAGGGCAACTTGAAAACGAAGGCAAAAAGAAGAGTTGACCTTCCTCCTAAACACAGAGTCACTTGCAGAGGGAGTTTTTCTGTTTGTTTTTTCTGAGACAGGGTCTCACTATGAAGTTGAGGCTAATCTTGAGCTCATTAAGTACCCTAGGCTGGCCCTGAACTCATGGTGATCCTCCTGCTTCAGCCTCCCGAATGCTGGAATTACAGGCATCTACTACCATGTCCAGCATTTTATAAGCCCAAGAGTTTAGCACTGTTTTGGGTTTCTTTTCAATTACCAAAAGAGAGAATTATCTATTTTTCTTTTGCACTCTTACTCTAATAACTCATTTTGTGCTGATGCCTCTCACCCTGGGTTGGAGTAGACCTTAGACTTTATTCTGTGCATTTGTTCTCTGCCTTACTCCAGCAGTGACTTCAGCAGAGATTCCTACTACTGTCCGGCCCAAGGGAAGGAAATGGGACACAGCTTGAAAGAAATGAATCCAAAAAAGTTCCACCCTTAAATATCTTTTCATTACATGATTGAATTCACATTTTCATCAAACATCCTTTCATTTCTTAATATATCCACAAATGTCTATCAAGGGCTTATGACAGGTAAGGCTCACATAATTTTAATCCAGACCCTGCCCTCCGTGAGCTTCCAGTAAGACTGGAGAGATGGTATATGCACAAATTACTATGCTACGTGACAGGAGCCAGTTAATTCCACATGTGAACAACTGAAAATACTAGGCTTTTGGGAAGTCGGGTGAGACAAAGTTGCTTTCAGCTAGACCAGTAAGAAAAGGCTTTTTGGAATAGGAAGGGGGCGCGTGCTGGGGCTTAGGTTAGGGAAGAGCTGGAGAGGTAGAGCTGGGGACAGGGCATTTCAGACAGGGAGCAGAGCTTACCTTTGCCTTGCACTTTCTTGCCAAGAACTGTGCTAAGCACTTTACATGCATCCAGGTTATTTATTTTCATCAGAACCAAGTGAGGAAGGAATGATTATTTTTCCCCAAATGCAAATCTTAACAGTAACCTTTATCCAGCACTGACTGGGTACCAGGTGCTTTTCCGTTTACATGCGTTCAGTCTTTTAGTCATTACAAAAACTCTACGAAGAGACTACTCCTCTACCGCTATAATCCCCATTTTACAGATGGAAAAGCCAAGGAAGAGAGAGGTATGGAACTTGCTCAGCTTTACCTAGCTGGTGAGAAAGGCAGAGCTGAAATGAGAACCCAGCACTGATCCTCTGGGGCCCTCTTCTTTTTAAAATAATTTTTTAGTTGGCATGTAATAATGGTGCCTATTTACACGGTAGAGTGTGATAATTTGATACATATACACAGTGTGTATTGATCAATACAACTTAATAGCGTTTGTATACCACACACCACTTCTTTGTGCTGGGGACTTCCAATTTCTCTTCTACTTTATACAATCTATAACAAATTGCTGTAAACTACAGCCAGCCTATCGTGCCACAGAACATTAGGACTTATTCCTTTTATCATACTGTATTTTAGTCCCCATTTCCTTCCTTCCTTCCTTCCTTCCTTCCTTCCTTCCTTCTTTCTTTCTTTCTTTCTTTCTTTCTTTCTTTCTTTCTTTCTTTCTTTCTGGTACTGGAGATTGAATTCAGGGCCTTGCGCTTGCGCGCAGAGCCACTGAGCTAAATCTCCAGCCCTGGTCCCCATTTTCTGACTTCACTTTTAATCCTATGTCCCAGGGGAAAAAGCATAGAAGCCGGAAGGGCCAATGAAAATGTCTAAGAACTCAGTACTGGAATGTCTTTGGAATGTGTTTGCAAAGTTCACACAGATCAAAACATTTTTAACAGTGACCAACACCTCAGAAAATGTTTAAATTTTGTGTTTAAAATTGGTGTTGCTGGAGTGGGGACCACCAAAACCACTTCCAACTTTTGACTTGCAGAGCTGTGGAGGGGGCGGGGCTCTGGAGGAGGGGCGTGGCATTAGGGCGGGGCCAGAAGAAGCAGAAAAAGAACAGGTCCCGCGGACTGCAGCGCAGCACCTCTAGCAGTGTCCAAGAGGTTTTTTTTCCCTAGAGAGAAAATTTCTTTCAAGCACGGACCGTGGGAACGAATTATTAGGTTAGTCATCTGAGGGAAGTTGATGCTGAGGGGGTATGGCTGAACCCGCTGGGCTGGTCGTCTTAGTTTGGATGGAGGGCCGATTGGCCCTGAAGCACGGTGCCAGGTCAAGCAACAGGGAGTGGCCTCGCCCTGCCCAACTTTCAGTCCTATCAGAACGATCTTGATAAATCATTGGTCTAATTGCTTGAGGGTGAAGGAATCAAACAGCATAAAGGGGAAGTGCTGTTTTAAACCTTGGTATACAGTACTCTATGATTTTCAAAGCAGTTCTGTGTGTATCTTATTACTGGATGAGGTAGATTGGGCAGGGAGAGCAGGGGTTTTTTTTATGAGGAAACTGAGGTTGGTGAGTTACTTCAGCCCTTGGTTAAGGTTGCACTGTGGGGTCAGGCCCTGAGGCCTGCTCTTTCAGTTACATCTGACTTCTGACAAGCCAAGTGACTGGCCTGAGCTGAGAGGAGCTGGGGAGGGAGGGCAGGACAAGGGAGGGAAGAATTCAGAACCGAAGGGAGCAGCTGCATTTCTTTATCGGGCAATACACTGTTGAATGCCCTGAAAATAAAACACACCAGACATAATCCTAAAACTGAATCTTAACCATCTCCAAGGTCAAGCATCTAAATGGGATAGGAAACATTTACATTCATTCAACAATATATAAGCACCTACGAGCGCCTGGCACCCGAGATACTGAGATAAACTAGGTTCATCCCAGTCCTTAAGGAACTGGTGAGCACAGGGTGGGTGGACAGACAAATAAGTAAGAGCTAACACTACAGTAATGAGGGGCAAACTAGAGACAGGAGGAGAGGGCCACGAGAGGAGAGGAGAGGGCATCAGACTCGCACACATTCAGTTAACTCTAGAGCTCCTGCCATTTCAGAGGTCCACATTCCTAGTGAGCAAAGCGCCCTGTCATTTTTATCTATTCTGCCCACGAATCCCATGCCCAGTTCTTTCCCTTGGAGGGGATGGGGGAGAGCAGAGCAGGGTAGAATAGCTGGGCTCTGGGAAAAGTTGAGCAGACAGCTCATGGCATGGGAGTCAGCTGGCTTTCTACAGCTAACTAGTAAATCTGGATACCCTTGAGCCCAGATCTCTTAGGGGACAAGCAGAGTCCCAGAAAGGAAAGCTCTCAGTGGCATTAAACAATCTGACAGCGGCTTCCATGCCGTTCCCATGACCCTAGCTTTAGGAATCAACAGAAATTAAGGCAAGGATTTCCAGGATCCATTCACCAGCCCCCATTCAGTCTCTTAGATGCTGCTTAAAGAGGGCTGTCCGCCTGAATGTATCAAGAACAACAAAAATCCTCACTGGCTCCATGGCCTTCACGGGCAGGATGCCACCAGTGGTGGCCTGGCTGTCTTCCAGAAAGGAGGCTGTGTGGGGCAGGTTTGCATTTCCTTGCCGCCCACCACCACCAGGTAATGAGGCCCCTGGCTGGGTGGGGGTGTGCAGAGAAACTGTAGCAGAGGCCTTGTCACCTGAGCAGGGGCACTCTGGGGGTTAACTCCAACACACTCCCCTCCCTTAGATAATTATTTTGTCAGAAATGAAACCTCTGGTGTTCCCTGGCCTCATTTCGGTACCTGCCATCCCTCCTTTCCCTCTTTGGAGTCCTATAGTAATGTCATTAAAGCCCCAGGAAAATGTCAGCTGAATCCAAGGTTTCTGTCGGTTGTAACCTATGAAAAATGTATTGGATTTAATATGTTTGGTTTGGGAAATCAGTTTTTGTCCACTATAACCAATTGTCCATAATAACCATGTCTGTTGTAAGTGGTGTGCACTGTAATAACCCTCATATAAAGGGTAAAATGAAAGACAACCATTTCAGTTGGTGGCTGGAGCCATATCAATATAGATCACTGCCTACGTATATCAAATGATTGATGGCCATTTTTAAGGCTTTTTCAATTCAATGCCAGTGCCATCTAACGGCAGTAAAGCACACAGTATTTGCTGATACCCTTCCTGATAAACCATCTGGTTGCAAGTGAGAACAGCTTAAGGAATGAAAAGGCACAGGGAGTCATTTCTTTCAAATGATCCATTTCCAGTGTCCTGGCGGGAGGACAGTCCTCATTGCAGAAGGCGGGAACCTGCTGCAGAGCAGGTAGCAGAACTGCGACAGGACACGCCCCTGGCCAGGGAAAGGCTGTTTTTAAGCGCACTCAGCTGCAGGCCCGACCAGTGCTGGCAGGGAGAGGCAGAAGAAGCAGCTTTGAAGGGAGAGGATGCTGCTGCTCCCAGCAGAAGCAGAAAGAGCACATTTGACCTTTGTAATGACAGCAAACACTCTCGTGCACAGTTGTAAGCACTTGATACTTGTTGATTCACTTAATCCTCAGATTAACCCCAGGGGTCGGTGCTTCTATGAGTCCCACTTTGCAGTTGAGGCATTGGAGGCACACTTGCCTAGGATCACATGTTGAGTGACCAAGATGAGAGTGGCAGTAGGGACTCCAGGCAGAGTCTGAGCTCGAAGCCACGAGGCTGCTCCACAGCAGGGAGCCACAGAATACAGGGATGCTTAACTGTGCTTCCTTGGAGTACAGGCTGGCTGCGTGAGAGGTGCTTGGAGCTGACATCCACACCCACAGACACCTGCTGATAGCTCCTTCTTGGGGAAGATGCCTTTTATTTCCTTCCATGCCTTGCCTCACCTCTGTGGCACCCTGCCTACCCCAGACACTGTTCTCCCCCTACACGTGCACACAGGAAGCTGCACACTCCCGCACAATGAGCTCAAGTTTTAAACAGTTGTGTGCATAATTTTTTTTTCAGTATGAGTCCTTCAGTGCAGACTAAATTCCTGGGGGCAGAGATCATTTATCTTACTCATTGCTGTTCCCTTAGGGACAGCCCAACAATGAGTAAGGCACCTGGTACAGCTCAAGCATTGTTAAATAATAAGTAAAATGAAATTCTTCACTGCTGAAAGAAGGTACGTATTTATTTTATCTGTCTTTCCTGCCCCTTACCCAGGATGAAAAATGTGATAAATCTATTGGAAAAGAATTTTTTTTCTTAAAATATCCATGTTATAGTTAAGGAAATGAAATTCCACAAGAACCAGAGCCCTCCAATAGGAAACTAGTGACACCTGCAAAAGCCTCCTTTGCCGATACCCAGGCACACGCACCCCAGCGTGCACCCCACTAAAGCCACCACCGCGTACTCCCTGTGTCCTCCTGCCCTTCCTCCAGAGGAGCGGGAATCAAAGGGGTTATCCCACCGTCTTGGCGGAATTCTCCTGATGTTCACTTGCCTTGGGAACACATGCAGATGCTCACAGTTGAGCACATGGGCCCTGTCTTTTCAGCTGTCTTTTAATCTTTGGTAAATTGAACAAGCGTGGAGAACTTGCAGGTGACAACCAGCTCGCTGAGACTGCAGGGATGAAAACCATGTCAGTGCAGTCCCTAAAAGTCCTCCAGTGTGCTTGAAGCATAGAAAGAGAACCCTTGATCCCGGCTATCAAAGGGTGCAGAAAGATCAAGAAGAATTAAAACTGATGGTGTGCCAGAAACCACCTGCAACAGAAGATCATTACTTCCCCTCGTTAAAACTGCCTCAGTTCTAGGGCCTGATCTGAAGCTTAATTGAAATGTTTCAAACAGAGGATTATAACGAAGATGAGACATCTCCTGCCCATTTCATGACCTCTGCTAAGAAAGGCAGATTGGTAATAAGGTAACAAAAAAAAAAAAATCTAAGCGATCGCCTGAAGACAACCAAGGCCTCTTAATGACATGAGCTGCAGCAGCTCTCTCTTAGGTAGGGAGGTCTCTCCAGGATCCCAAAGGGCTCTGGGCAATCAGCGTGAAGTCAGAGGACCCAGGCCTCAGGGCCCCAGCCACTCCCTCGGAATGCGCTTCTTTATCACCATTACTGTGACCTCTCCCTTCCTAAACAGGAGCAATACCTGATGCAACACAACCTCTGGGATAATGACTGTCCGTTGTTCCAAACGATATTCTTGTGGCGTGAAGGGTCCCTCGCCTTGTCACGCTGCTTTTGCAATCTTTCTATCTCACTTGAGTAACCACACGTGACCCCTTGATAGATGAGGATGAGTAAGGCCCTCCAGGTCTGCGGAGGATGGGACTGCATCGGGAGGGGCCATTGGCAGGAGATAGCTCAACTCTGATGCTATCAATTTTTCTATATCCTAAAAAAAAAATCACAATGCTGCCACCACTTATGCTTTTCACATGATAATAAATTGCAAGTCATATTCGACCAGAGATTTGAATGCCTCCTGGCTCTCTTCCTCTTTTTGGTATGATTATCTGTCCTGGCAATAAAGTCCCTATCTGAAGTCCTGTGATTATCTCAACCTCCAGCTGGCACATTGTGAAAGTCACTGTTTTGGGGATGGTGTTGCAGCAGCTGATATGAACGCTTTATAAAAGTTCCTGCATCTCATGGCCGTTTCTGCTTTGGAATCACCTGTCCTAACCGGATGTATGTTTGAAGTCTCTTAAATGATTGCTCAGATTCTCATCTTTGAGGACCCTCTGCAATCTCACTGTGCGAAGTCTGGTCCACAGCATCAGGACCACAGAGGTGTGTCTGGGGCCAGCACTTCCAACGAATATAGAGTCTCAGGCTCCACCCCAACCCTACTGTATTTTAACAAGGTCTCGAATGATTCATAGGCACTTAAATTTTGAGAAGGACTTCAAAGGGAGGAGTCTACATGGGCTGGTAGTTTCAGAAATCATGTTAAATGTTCCAGGGTGCAGAACACCATTCTACAACTGGAGTGCCTGGATCCAGTTGCTGAGCAGGTGCACAGGGACCCTTGCTTCTCTTGCACAGGTCTAATGAGAAAGGGGTACGAAGTCTTTTAACAGCTGGGACTATTTTGCAATCTAGGACCAACATAAAAAGGCAGCAGCCCTGGCACTGAGGCCGGGCTGCCAGAGCTGTTGGATTAGGAGCTCCTAGACAGCCTAGGGAAAGTACTAGTTATTCCTTTGGACTTTATTAAACTTTTGTGTGGTAGCAAAGTTTGTTTGAATGTCACTAAATCCTCCAAATAAAAGACAAGCTCGAGCCATCTGGTTCTGTAGAATGAAAGCATTTAATTCAGGACAAGCAATTATCAATAACTGTGTCAGGATAGTTCCAGGTAGACACCCCTCACCACACGTGTTCTGTTTCTCTCCTGAGAATATTGTTTTTCACTAAAACTTTGAGTGGAAAGTTGAACGAGGGAAGTTAATTTTATTCTTACATCTTGCTTTGGGTATTTGATTCTATCTCACTCAATTTAGTATATGTGCTGCTGAAGCGAGCACATCACTTAATTTAATGTTTCCTTTGAGATTTAATACCTTTTCTCCCTCAGCTTTGCTTTCATGATAGTCTCCATTTCTCTTGGCTTCAGATTCGTCCTTTACTTTTTTCTCCCTATCTTCTTTCTCCCTATGTTCCAGCTTATGATGTTTTGGGATTCTCTGCAATGTATTTAATCCTCCTCCCCAAATATTTCCTTATTTTTCTTTCCAATTAGTTTCCTAGCAGATATAACTGAAAAAAACCTTTGACATTTGATATATCCTGTTATTTTCTATAGTTCTGTGCTGGTGTTTACGAAATCAATCTCAATTTCTATCATTTACTTCCCCAGACCTCAGAATTTCAGGGTCACTGTCTCAGATTTTGTTTTCTTTTGAGTCTTTCTGTGACCATGAGCAAGAACGGTAGCATCCATTGTACTTTGAAGCCCTAAGCCTGGGGTTCCCAGATGGTCTCACGAACGAGTCCCATAATTCTGTCAAGTGACTCATTTTTCTTTCTAAAAAGTGGGGTAAGGACCACTTCCATAGCCTCACGGAAGTGAGAGGGGTGATGATAAAGCCTTTGAATTTCACTCTATAGAGACAAGAGCCCTGAACCCGATATTCGTCAGTCTGAATGCACGATGCTCATCTTGGTCCTCTTCCTCTTATCTCATTCCCTCGTGTCCTCATTGAACCAGGTGCTCTAGCATGCAGAGCTTTTCAGAATAAGATCCTAAACACACAGGTGCTTTTATCCCTCCCACATTGTGCGTGCGCCTCCTCTGTGGGGTAAGCTTCCCCCCTTGGCTGCATGTGACACTTTTCAACAATTACTGCCAGCATCACTTTCTTTGGCATCTGACTTCCCCAGGTGAAGTCCACTACCTTTGCTTTGTAACTGCACTATTAAGATATATCCTTCAGTTTTGCATCTAAGACATACATGGCATATTTACCTACTTTGTGTATTTTACTGCATTGTGTATGTTTTTTCAAATTTATTTCACTCTCTTCCCACCTAAACATGAGGTTTTTGAAGACAAAAATTGCGATTAATTCCTATCTGTGTTCAGCAAATAATTATGGATTAAATGAAAGAATGGTCTTTTGGATCAGGCAGTATTTGATTGTTTCAAACAAGTACTTTGAATAGGGCTCTTTGGCTGCAAGCAACAGAGAGAAACTTGAACTTGGTTATACAAAAAGGAAAATATTTGTTATAAGGAGTCCAAGATGTGTCATGGAGCCAAAGGGAAAGAATGCATCCAGATCTTGAACCAGAATGGACCCAGAAGCTTAAAAAATGTTTAACTTTTTTCTCATTTCAGCTCCCATGTGTTCATCTGCCTCTTCTTCCTCCTCCACTTCCTCCCTCCTTTTCCCCTCTCTCTCACTCCTGGTTCTTCCCTTCCTACTTTCCTTCCTCCCTCTCTCTATGGATTTTCCACTACTCACACCACAGGAACAAGACACATACAGAGTCTGATAAATGCTAGCTTGGTTCACACTCCTGTTACCCAGGAGAGAGTGTGTACCTCTAGGTCAGTTATCAATACCCGTGGGGAGTGACAGAAATTCCCAGACAACAGGACAGGAGTAGGCACCCCCAGTGTAACCACAGTAATTACATAATTGGAGAGTAGTTCAAATGCCAAACTGGAGACGAGTTTAAATGGCTAAGCTTTAATATGAGAAATAACTAATAGTCGATTTTATTAAAGCATATGCCTCTAAAATTAATGTCTGTGGGCATTTGGGGGTCCTCATGAGTTTTAGTTTGGGTCTTTGTATTATTAGTCTATAAGTCCTTGAGAATTACCTCTTAATATTTTCCTAGAAAAATATGAAATAATAAGCCACATATGACCTATATTGCTTAGTTATTTCATATGAAATGTGGTAACTGCGGAGGTCTGGTTTTCCTAAAACTTTTGCAGTTCTGCTCTCACTTAAAGATTAATGGTATAGGGCCGGGGATGTAGCTCAATGGCACCGCACCTGCCTGGCAAGCGCAAGGTCCTAAGTTCGATCCCAGGTACCAACAACAACAAAAAATTAATGGTAAAGCTTCAGTCAAGTCAGGTAACTGGGGGTTATTGATTGTGATGGAAGAAAATGCAAAGACTTTATTGACTCACTGAATTTTAACTCATTTTTAAGAGAAAAAGATGTGTTTTGGTCAACAAATTACACTTTCATTTTCTTTCCAAGTCTGTAACTGTAAGGACTTCTATAAAGAATGATCTATCCAAAAGGTAGCTGGTCTCTGTTACCTGGAGTGGAGGACTGAGGGTAGACTAGCAACTTCACATTGGATAATGCAAAGCCCGAGACTGTGGCATCAGATCGCAGAGTGCTTGGAGCCATGCTGGACAATCTCCCAACTAGTGAAAATGACCGTTTCATAGATACAAGGGCTGTAATGAAACGTAAGATGGGACCATCTATTGGGAGGTTTTCCTTTGGAATTTAGCCTCCTGATAACCTGCCAGAGCAATAGATGAGGATTCATATACCTTTGATGTCTGTATTTTAGATTACTATCGGTGGGTATCCATTGTTCTTCAGTAATGGGGACTGGATTCTCTGACAAAGTAATATTATCTTACATGTAATTCTCCACTATAATGATTGTTATTCACAACTTACCAGAAATAGGACTGGGAATAGACTTAGAGTCTACTCATTAGGTATTGTGAGCCAACAACAACAACAACATCAAGACTAACAATAGCAACAAATTTCTAACGGTGCTTTTTAATTTAGAGATCACCCCAATGATATGATGAACATGAAAGCACTTTGTTCTTCTACAAATTCAAGATTTATAGATTACAACCACTGATCTTTTCAAGTCATTTAAACTCAGTATCTTGCAGATGGTGGTGGAGGGCATTTGGAAAGCAACTATGATGTTGTCCTCCACTTTTGAGGAGGTTCTCTGCTTACCTGAGGAAGAAAGGCAAACAGAAAAAAGATGAGACAGCACAAATTTGCAAGATATGGCACATTTGACATGTGTTCACAAGACAGGAGGGGTCCAAGGGATCCAAAACACAAGTTCCATGAAGTCAGGGAATTCTATGTCTAAAATCATTTCCATTGCTTAAAACAATGCCTGGAATGTACTATGTTCTCAGTAAACACTTGATAATTGTTTAATGAATGAGGAGGGAGGTAAACATGGAAAGATGGATAAAGTTTGTATATGCGGAGAAGAGAGGGAGGGGTTTTTTGATGGTAGAAAAAACCTAAGTTAAAAAAAGGGGCAAGGGGTATTCTTTGGAGGAAAAATAGTACTGAGGGATGAATTGTTCTACAGTGGCACATGGAATGGCTTAGGGACTGGAGATGCAACAGGAACAGCTGGGAGCCTGTTGAGATAATTCCACATTTAATCTACTGCTCTCATATCCTGTTAGTTTAACCAATCACATACCTCCAGGATGATCCCATTTCTCTCCAACATTGTTACCGCTTAGCTCTGCCAGGTTCTCTCACCTGGGGATGGCAATTGCTTCCTAAGTCCGTCATGTGCACCCACCCTTTCCCTACCCCATCCTTCTCCCAGACACTGCAGCTGGAACAATCTCTGCAAACATAAAATCTGATCGTGTCACCTGTTGGCTTCTCATTGCCCCTCTAATAAGACAAAATAGCCTCACGTGTCCTGGTGTGGCCTGGCTTGGCTCTGCCTGTCCAGCCTATTTTTTTAACAACTTTACCCCTTGCCTGCTTAGTTTTGTCTGTATTAACCTTCTCTGAGGCTTATCAGGTGCCATGTTTCCTCCCACCTCAGGGCCTTTGCATAGTTCACCCTGTGACTTTGTTACCAATTGACGTAACTTGTTTTGGATCATTTCCTTAGCTATTTTTAGTTGCTGTTTCCTAACTTTTAACTGGCAAACAATGCCACCTATCCCCAAAGGGTAGTAAAGAATGAATGAAAGAAGGTACAATAAAGTGCTTTATAAAAACATAATGCTCTTACACATGTATCAGTTTTATAGCCAGAAATTACTTTAGTGAAACTCTTGTGGGGACTCTGGGTTCACTGATAAGGAAGATGAGAGCTTGCAAAGTTAAATGACTTGTCCAAAATCACCTCTATGCTTAGTAAAAGCCCTGATGATGATTTGATAGTGATATTAACTTTTTAAAGCACTTACTGTGCATTAACAACTTCATCAATATATTAACTAATCTTTGCAACAACCTATGAAGGAGAGATTATTTCTGTTTTATAATCGGGGAAACCAGTCAAAAAGGTCAAGGGAGACTAGAGACAGGGTGAGAATTTAGTAGTCCCGGTTTCTCACTTTCAAACAGATTGTCCAACTCCCCCCTTTGAGGGAGAGAAGGGAGAGCCAGGCACTTCACGCTTGCAGGCTTTGGACTGGCCACAATCAGAGTTAGATGAGGAATCAAGGTGGGAGGATTAAGCTGTGTTTTTGTGACGATGAAGCTGTGACATTTTAATTAGACGAATTTTTGATGAAATTACTGAAATTTTTGGAGAAAGAAAAATCTTGGGAGTTATTTAACTCGTATTTTTAGTTCTTGGGAGAATTGTACTTCCAGTTATGGAAGAGAATAGAAGTATTTATTATTGAGATGTTCCTATAGCAAAAGATTTCAAAATGTGAAATTTATAATTTTATTGCTATATTCAGTGCAAAATGCAAACAGGTCTTGATTCTGAGTTAAAGCAAAGGGCAGTTATTTTAAAATACCATCTTTTATCATAATACTGTGATTATAGTTGCTAGCTTCCCCAAGGACAGAAGGACACGTTCCTGCCTTGCTCCTTCCTCCCATTTCCTCTCCCTTTCTTCCCTTCCTTCTTTCTGTATGTTATCAAGCAAGGTTTCCTTCACCAGACGTGTGCAAGGCTGGTGCGAGGAGTAGCTAAGAGCTTGCCACTCATGTCATCTTTATGTCATAGCAAGAGGTGTCCTTGGGGTGAGCAGCCCCAATGAATATTTATTGAACTCTCTTATTTGGAATAGTGATGAAGAGGAAGGCAGAGAGCAAGGAACATGAAAGAGATGAGGGTGGAAGAAGGAGTGGAATGAAAAAGGACTAAAAGCTCACACAATTCCCCAGTACTACCACACAGAGAAGCTTTGGTCTGACTTTGTGATAATAACCTCTGTAAGAAGAGCTAAATCTTATTCTTATGAAGCAGACATTGCTCCTTTTTCAATTCTCACAATGACTTTATATTGTGGATCTTATTAATACTACTACTGTGTGTCAGAAGAACAGAAAAGGAAACTGAGGTATGGGGAAATTAAGCAACATACTCCAGGTGGCCAGATAACAAGTTCTGGGGGTAGAGATTTGAACCCAGGCAATGTGCCTCGTGAGCCCAGGCTTGCAACTCTGCTCAATGTTGCCCTCGCTGTCAACCACATCCCTGAACATGAGAATATTGTGGTCTTTTTTCAAAGCAAGAGAGTCAAAAAAGCAAAAGTTGGGAGACCCAACCCTGTCTGAATAAATCTGCTCACCTAGTACTCGTTTCTAAAATCACTGTCATTCTGAACAGCTCTTTCTTCCCAGGTTTGGAGATCTGTTACAATCCACCTGTACTTTCGAAATGGGTACGTCTATTACTCCCCAGCCTTTGATTTGGGAGAGTAATGTGCCGAGGTGGCTTTGGGTGGCTTCCACCTGCCAGATTCTCTGGCTGTATTTATAGTCATGTTTGTGCATTAATATTTTATGCTTAGCTAAATTGCGCACATTGCATTTATGGCCAGGTTTGCCTTGTTTAAAAACATCCAAATTGGGATTAAGTATTCAGGCTGTAATCTCTTTAGTGGCCGTCTGTTTATTGGATTTGTAGGACATGGAGAGGGTTATTGAAATACTATAACTTTAATATTTTTATCTTCTATATTGAAATGACTTTTAAATGAATTTAGAAACTAGAAAAGGCCCTGGACAGATACCAAAGAACAGAGCAGCTTGCCTTGTTTTTCAGGCCAGTTAGTGGAGCCCACATCTTTGTCAGCTTCTCCAGCCGGCTCCTTCTTCGTGCAGTGCTGTGCTGTGTGCTTGATACAGGACTGTGCACTCCCTTGAGGTCTCTGATTTTTCCCTTTTTCCTCTTTGTAATGGTGCTCAAAGCTGACGCAGTTTCTCTTTCTCCTTCCCCTTGGGAAAGAGAATTTGTTGCAGCCAAATCTTGAATATTCCCAGGCATGGGGCAGGGGTGGATGGAGTGGGGCTTAGGATGCATGTCATGAAATCTGCACATTTGTGTTTAATTGAAGAATGCACAGCTCTAGTTAGTATTCTGTAAATATTGAATATGAATAATCAGATAAGAGATGTACTAGTAAGAGAAACCAATAAATTTTATTTTTGTGGTACATTAAAATAAAATTCAGATAAAAATTTAAAATCATAGCATATCCAGAATAACCATTTGATAGCTATATATAAATCTATTTTAGGGATGTGCAAGCACAAATTATGGAATGCCAGAGCAAGTTGATTTAGGCTGTTTTTCCTCTAATATAAATAATGCAAAGTGCCGCAAATATTCAAGTACACTTAACTGAACATAATTAAAATATTGGAATATATTTTAAAAATAAATAATTAAGCAGTTAGAAGTATCTGCAATACTAATTCAAAGTGATAGTCATATGGTGATTATATTATGTAGTTTACCCAGCACTTTCACTTTAAAGTGCAATAATAAAATTTGCATTTAATAAAAATTATGATTCTGTAATATTTGAGGATATGGGCAGATTCTATTTCAAGTACCAAACACAACCCTTGTCTCCCTGATCCATCAACAGATGGCCTGAGAACAGACATTTTCAGCTAAGCTGAGCAGCTTGCCTGCTGAGAATCACTTACACCCATTATCACGTTTGCTAATGCCATGTTGGAATTTTTGTTTGCCTGCCTTCCTTTCTAGAGAGTCCACTCCTGGAGGGTGGAGACCTGGCTGTCTTTGTTTGCTCAGGGCTAGTGATGAGTTGGCTTTAGTGAATATCAGTGAGTTAGAGAATCAGAGGGTGGATGTCTCGACCGTTGCTCCCTGATCTCAGCTCTGCTGCAGGCCAGGCCTGCTCCAAATCCAGGCTTGCCCAGCCCTTCCCTCTGCCAGGAGCAATCTTCTCCCAGACACAGGCAAAGCTGCTCCCTCACCTGTTCAGTCTGTGTCCAAACATCACTTTCTGCAGGAGGCCTCCTCTACTTGTTCTAAATAAAACTGACTCCCACCCTAACTCACACTCTAACTCCACTGGCCTCGCTATATGGGGGTTTATGTAATCTGCTTGTTTTGTGTATTTTCTACCAAGCTTACTAAAAGTTGCAAGCTCTATGAAAGTAAGAATTTTTTCTTTTCTTTCAATTATTATTATTATTAATTATTATTATTACTTTGCAGTACCAGAGATTGAACTCAGGGTCTTCATACTGAGCTACATCCCTAGCCTTTTTTGTTTATGTTTTAAGTTTTGAGACAGGGTCTCACTAAGTTGCTAAGATCCTCAGTCTGGGCTCAAACTTATGCTCCTCCTGGCTCAGCCTCCCAGAGAGCTGTAATTACAGGTGTGCACCAACATATGCAACAAAGAAAGATTTTTTTTTTATCATTGCTATTATTACCAGTCCTCAGAATGGTTCTTGACTCATAGTAGAAGCTCAGTAATAATTTGTTGCATGAATGAGTAAATGAATCACTGAGCTGATGATAAAGATTGCTCCAGAGAGAGGAAGGTGACAAAAGGTGATTCTGGCACAGACTCAGTGTTTTGGGGTCCACAGAGTAGGATCTGATATATTTGCATGTCTTTCTGACTTGCCCGCTGTTAATGACTCCTCAACTGAAGATGGCACCTGGACATTTTCATTTGCTCAAAGTGCTTGTACAATGTTCTATTGACTCTATGATCTCTTTGGAGATCTGAGTCTGCTTGGAAGCTAGATGAACAGCACTTATGTAGGACAGTGTGTATTCTTAGTCTTTCTGGGGACTTTGTTTACTGGCCTCCTCTCCCAGCTATTCATTGTCTTTGCCTTTGCATTGTGTCCCTCCCCACAACTACAATTCCTTTTTATCCTTGAGTCCTCTTTGCAGTGTTGTTCATGCCTCACATCTCACAGGTTCTCACATCTCACAGGAAGCCAATAACCCTTCCACTCTCCTCCCCCAGAAGAAAAGGAGCAGCAATGGAAGAAGTTTGGGCTTGAAGATGACCTGCTAATCCCAGCTAATTAGTTTCTTTCTGGCCCAGGTAGCTCTTTTCTGACCCAGAATGGGGAAGTTCTTATGAACAGGGATGTGTCCTATTTACTCAGTAGCCATTGATTTTTTGTAATTGCTACTGAGGGATGCCCTTTCTGCTTTACAGAATATGCATGATATTTCAATGCACACCCCATTTTTATTATATAACTGATGTAGCATTATTAAACATGTTAATCATCCACAGACACATCAAAAGCTTTGCTAATCTTCTAGGTGGTTCTTACTCAGGTCAAGTTGACATGTCACAATTAACAATCACAATTCACCCCTGTCAACTTGTCAATCAGACACATATCCTTCACTGTACTTAATCTCCAAATACAATAGCAAACTCATAATTATGACTAAAATGATACAAGTCTCCTGCATACAAACAGGAAAAAATTGATGCTGTAGTCTTTTCATTTCCATACCTTGAGCAATGTGTCTTAGTCACTTTTCTCATTGCTGAGACAAAATACCCAATACCCACAAGTTAAAGGAGGAAAGGTTTATTTTGGCTCACAGTTTGTGGAGGTTTCAGTCCATAATTGTCTGGCTCCAAGGCAGGGTGGCAAGGCAGACAGGAATTCAGAGGAGAAACATTTCATGGCAGGAAGAAGGTAGCAAAGTGAGCAAGAGACTTTAGCAGCTTTTTTCTGCCCCTTTTATCGCCTATCTAGGTACCAGGATTGGGGTGCAGCTAAACCAACGAGTAAACTGATTTAGTAATCACACATCCTTAATCCCAGCATCACACACTCTAGATTCAGCCACCTCTGAAAAAGCCCCACCTGTGACTGCATGAGGCTTTGGGGGGACATCTAGACACAAGCCACAACACAATGTAAAGTTCCTTTCCTCCGGTCCGAGAGGTGCTAAGGAGTGTGACGGAATGAAGGTATATGAGTTTAAGTCCTGGGAGATATCCCTTAATTACTGGGAGCCCTCATTAGATCTGATAGCATGAGAGCAATAACTGTGGTGTCCATATGTACCACTGTGAGATAATGTCTGCATAGGAACACATGAATTTGAAGTGGGTAACCCTTATGATGAGAATCATCCTGTAGCTGGTGATTGTCATTGTCCCTACATTAGTATGAAGATGTACCACATGGAAACTGGCCACATAAACTGACTGGGTCTTCTAGAAGCCATAATGCCTCTTGAGAGCAGGCTGCCCAGTCAGTGAAGGGCTTCCTTTAGAGCTAATGCAGATCATTACAATTTGGGGGATTGATCAATTTTTGTGAGAAACAGGTACATGAAAAGATTGGGGGGAGGAATTCTGTGATTCCAAAAATACATAATCCAAAGGTTTTAAACTACTTACTTTAAACTGCCAAGCTAAAACAAACATGAAAAAATAGTAAAAACAAATGTAATACAAAATGGCAAGCCATTTATAGGCAACCACTGTTAAAAGTTTCTCTCTTTAACTCCTATTAAAGTTATCATTATAACTATAAACACTATATTTCTACCTATTGATTTGCCAGCTTTGGACCCACTGACTCCTTACTATGTAATGTGAAGTATTTAGTGCATCTTTAATATTTTCCATCTCCCATATTTGATTTCATTCTCAGGTTTTCTTTGATTATATTTAATTATGTCAAGAAATATATGTTATGCTTTGGCTCTTAAATGTCCCCCATAGGCTATATTGATGCTTGGTTCCTAGCTGATGGCACTGTTGGATGGTGGTGGAGCCTTTAGGAGGTGGACCTACTTGAAGGCTAAGTCATTGGGGGTGTGGCTTTGAAGGCGATATTGGAACTCTGGCCCCTTCCTTTCTTTTTTGCTGCCCGGATACCTTGACGTGAGTAGCTTTGCTCCACTGTGCGCTCCTTGCCATGATGTTCTGCTTTACTGTAGGCCCAAAAACAATGGTGCCAAGCAACCATAGACTAAAACCTCTGAAACCATGAGCTAAAATTTTTTCCCTCTTTTTAAGTTGTATATCTTAGGAATTTTGTCACAGAGATGGAAAGTTGTCTACATAATATATTTATAATTTTAATTAACATAAATTCAAACCTGTACATGATTTACTGAAATTAGACCTACATTTACTTCCTTTTATAAAAAATTAATTTGCTTACATTTTCTTATAGCTCTTTTTTCTCCCAATTTTGATTAATTGTACAATTTTTACATTGTTAAAGTTTATATTTACATTTTATTTTGTGATTATGGCTTATATATTTAGCTCATAATTTGATTTTTAAAATTAAAAAATAGTACCATGATCATACACATTATACAAATATTCACTGCAACACCAAAGAGTGTGCAGGGCTGGGGATTTAGCTCAGTGGTTCCACTGCCTGCATTGCAAGTGCAAGGTCCTGAGTTCAATCCCCAGTACCACAAAAATAAATAAAGAAATAAACCAAAGAGAGTGTGGTTGGACTGAAAGAGTAAGAAACTAAGCCTGAGTCTCCAGTCTTTTTCCTTAACATGGTAGCCTTCAGTGTGTTAAGGTCAAAGGAATTCTTTAAAAACATCCTTTTACCTGTGTGCACTTCTGGCTGTACTACACTTCATCTCTTCTCTCTCATGTATTCCACCTTTGATTCCTTTCTTTCTTTGCTTTTCTGGAATATTTCCTCAAGTACTTTTTTAATGTAAAATTTCTGTCTTTTGTTATAGGAGTATCAGCCACGACTCTTGTGATGAATAAGAAAAAATTATGTCCCTTTTGCATCTACAATTGGATATAGAGATCTGAGTTTAAGGTAATTCTCCTTACAAGTTGGAGGGTGTTAATTCTATTTATATGTTACTGATGAGAAATCTAATGTCAATCTAACCTTTATTCTGTTGTGGATAGCCTATGTTTTTCTCTCTGGAAGTCTGAGATTTTTTCCTTATCTTTTGGTTTGTGAAATTTTATCAGGACATTCTGGAAATGGGCTTCTATTTTCTTCTATTTCTTTTCTTTTCTTTTTTCCCTTTCATGTTGCTCATCATTTAGTAGGTCTTTTAAATCTGAAGAGTCATGTCTTTGTTTCAGTTCAGAGAACTTTTCTTGTATTATATCTTGGGTTATTTCCTCCCTTTCTAGTCTCTGCCCTGTACTTCTAAAATTACCATTAGCTAGTTATTGACCCCATGTATCTCTTCTCCTTCCAATATTTGCTATGTTATCTGCTGGTACTATAATTTGGGAGATTTCTTCGAGTTTTCTACATTTCCTTTTGTCATCCATAATAAATTCAATGACTTCAATTTTCCACTGAGTTTCTTATTTAGACATTATGTCTTTCTATTTCTGAGAATTATTTTCTTATTCTCTGAACACTTTAAAAAATAGCAGCTTCTTTTTGGTTATTGGATAATTGTCTTTATGAGTCTTTTCTGAAAGTAATTGAATTTTTAAGCAAAATTGTCTTTTACTTTCTGAATAATCTCTTTTCTCCCTGAGGCAAATTGGTCCCTCTGCTTTTTTTTTCTTCATATTTTCCTGAGATTTTTAATAATTCTCAGAATGTGTCTCATATTTATTCTTAGGAGTTCTTGAGTCTCTAAGAGAATTTTAAAATTTGTTTTTCATTTTAGTGACAATGTTTTGAAATATCAATTGCAGATTCTGGAACACAGTGTAGCAAAAAATGTCAGAATCCACATTTGCATCTGTGCTCACTGAGCCATCCATGACCTGTGTTGGCCAAGTGACATCAGAGCCCATTGGGTGGGTGATAATTTGCAGAGAATGCAGAGACAGTGCCTGGACCCCACTTGAGAAACAAGGCTTCATTGTATTTCAGGCATAGATAAGGTGATTACACAACTTATTACTCAGATTGGAATATTTTTGAGAGAGAAAGGGAAAGCTATTAATAATTGTGTAGGGATTACATTCTAACCTGGAACTGTCCAGACAACCCAGGATGATTGGTCATCCTATCCAACCCTGAGCAGCTTTACTTTTCACAGTTTTCTCCCTGACAGCTGTTACTGAAATCCTGAATTGTCTCTGGCTCTATTGCTTTTACCTCAGTGCCCAGCCCTGATACAGGAGGCCCGTCTGGGCAGATCACTCCCCTTCTCTGGGGAGAAATTCTCCAGAAGGCCAAAGCCACTGAATTGTTAGCTGATCTGCAGGCATGTGGGGAGAGTGGGGGTGGTTGGCCTCATTGGTTCAGCTGTTCCAAATGCAGTTCTTTTAATTAATTGCTCTCATGGTTTCTCATTCCCCTCCTTTCCACCTCCCCCTATTCCTCAGCTTTGCATTTGTTGACTCCCGATCTTGGAACTTGTCCAGGACTTCCTTGCCACTTTTCATTTCACTGTCATTCTAGTCTCATGTGCTTTCTGTTGTCCAGGAATTTCTGCCTTTCTAGTCTACCTGTTCTGCATTCTACTTTTCCTGAACAGTGTTCGTTACTTTATTCTGATAGTTTATTTATTTTTGGATGCTAGGGGTTGAACCTAGGGATTTGGACATGCTAAGCATGCTCTCTTCCATGGAGCTATGCCCCCAGCTCCTAGGTTCATTATTTTAAAAGATATCTTTTCTGTAATTTTTGCAGGATCTTTGGAGGAAGATGAGGCAGAAGTCTGTGCTGAGCACATCATGAACCAGTACCTGTTCTGTGACTTTGAATTTGTATCTGAAAATGGACAAACCTACTCTACTGGAATGATGTCCCACCTCAGTGTAAATAATGAAGTTGCACCAAGAAAGACCCACTTAGGCGACTTCCACCTTTGCTGTTCTACCCTGTCCTTTTTAAAATAAACTCCTAGTCCTAATCCATTGTCCCATGAAGGAACCAATTCTCAGGGAAAACTTCATTAGTTTGAGTTAAAGAAGGATTAGTTAAGTCTTTTAAAGTAGAGGACTTTTCTCCTAATGTTCTTTGAATGTGTCATACATGAGTCAGAAATTTAAAAATTAAACTGTGGAGAAACAACTACAGTATTGAGCTGAGTGTTATAGGGAATACAAAGAGACATAACCTTTCTGTTCTTATTATATTTATGACAGTAGAGTTGAAAATGTTTACAGGGAAAGTTAGGCCACAGTAGAAATAACATCACATGTGCAGTCTGGACTTAAGAGCTAGGCTGCTAGGTCAGAGCCAGGTTTCCAAGGTTATGAATTCCCCTTGAGAACTCTCTGTAGCTCTAGGACTTACAGTGGGCTTCTCAGAACTGTGAGACATATTCAGCTCTCTGAATAAAGAGTTGGAGCTGGACTAAAGGACAGGAGACCAAATAATCAAGGCTAAGAAGATGGAATGACCAAGAGGTGGAAGATATCTGTTCTCAGGCTTTTGTGAGTGCTTGGGAAAGGCCAGTGCAGAATGTCCATGCTCTACCAGTGGAGGAAGTGGTTATTTATCAAGGAGCCTGAGGCCTTGGGATCCTTTGGAAAGCAACCTCACCCAAAGATTTGAGAAGGAATACAAGATTAGGTAGTGTGTAAGCAGGCTACAATATATTTAAGACATATTTATGAATCTAGATTGTGAAGGATGAAGAGAGAATAAAGACCAGAGAGATTGATAAGTAGTTAGCTTTATCATTGGTATTTATAGAAAAGTTACTATTTTTGGTTACAATGTTAATAGAAGGCTTCAGGAAATAAAGCAGATGACAATATCAGCTTCTCCTCAGCCCGCTACTTCCTGCTATCTAGAGGAAGAGGCCCACATAGAGCAAAGCAGAGCAAGTAGATGGAGAACAAGAGAGAGGTAAGGAATTTAGTGCAAGAAAATATGTAATTGGCCACATGGTTTGAGTCTAACCCTGCCCTGACTGGTGAAGATACCTGAGCCAGTAGGTTATCTATTTTTCTTAGTTTGAGTTGGTTCTCTATTACATATAATCAGAACAGTCTTAACTAATACCAGTGAGATAGTTGCTAACTGGTGTTAACACAGCTGCTGGGGGATTCAACCCTCATCTGGTCTCATGCAGGTGGACTTTCTGAAAGCAGTGACCCTTAAGCCAAGGCCAAGGAGCTTTCCAGGAAAACTGGAGCTGGAGGAAGGAAGAATGCAAGACATTAAAAGTTCCATGGTGGTGAAGTTTTCTACAGCAAATGCTCTAAGGAAAGAATGTCAAGGTCTTATTGTCAGGAAGAAATTTGCCTGAAGTTTAGTCAAGCTAAATGATCAAAAATGAGTGAACAGGCAGATAAAAACAATTCCATTCAAGAGGGACACACAGATCAAAGTTCTTCAGAGAAAAATGGTCAAATTGGACAGAAGTAACTGCAACAAATAGAGCGGCAGGTGAAATGCCTGGCATTTCAAAACCCTGGACCACAGGTAGCAGACTTTAATCCTGAAACAAGACAACAGAAAAAGAAAGCACGGATGTCAAAAATGAATGAATATTTTTCTGTAAAGTACAAAGTTATGAAGAAGTATGACAAAAATGGTAGGCTGGTTTGCAACCTTGTTGACCTGAGTGACAGTCTACAGAAGAACTGCCTGCGCTGCTCCTACCCGTGCCCCAAGTACAACTCCAAGTGTGGGCCCGAGTGCTGCTGCAGCCCAGATGGGTTTATGATGCCATGGTTGCTGAATCTGGAGACATCGTCAGCTCACTGCCATTTAACATTCCTGACCAGGACCTGCCATGTATGGGTTGATTTTTTCCTTCTTTTTTTTTTTTTTTTGGTACTGGGGATTGAACTTGGGTCCTTGCCCTTACAAGGAGGCGGCAGAACCACTGAGCTAAATCCCCGGCCCCAGTTTCTTCTTTTTATATATGTAAGATAACTATTTTCTTTTGGGAAAATTTCAGGGTTGGAACAAAATATTGGAAAAACCTACTTAAAATTCATGTTCTTTTAAGCTGCAGAATGTTGTAGAATTGGCAGTAATTCTATCAGCGTCTGTATCTTCTCAAATTCCTTAATTTCGACTAAAGGATGTGAAAGTGGACAGATCGACTCCTTTCCTCAGCCCACCATCTCGACTTTGCTGTCACATTAAAAATCTCTCCCTCTTGGCTGGTGTCTGAGAATATATAGTTTTAAGATTTTCAGAACTCTGTAGCTGAGAGCTTTTCTTACGTAGAACATAGAACCATAAATGTATGATACCTAGGTATTCTTAGAATATTGTGTATTTCTAATTCCAAATCAGAATTGTCATTTGAATTAAAAGTAGTCCTTGTGCCTTTGCACTGTATAACCTTAGCCTCATTTTTATTGTGTTTCAATTACATTACAATAAAATTTGTTAATATTTTCATCATTAAAAAAAACATTCCGTGGTGGTGGCGGCGGTGGTAAGGATCACATGTGAATACTTGGAAATGAAAGATGACAATGGCAGGGGGTAGGGTGGTACAAGGACTCTGTGACTCCCAGAATGGAGTGGGCACAGCTGTTTCCTCAGTGGCACTGGAAATGAGACAGGAAGATAGGATGTGGCTAAAACTAGCTGGGATGGAGGTGTGACAAGATTCTGGGGCACATGCGCAGGATAATTCTCAGAGCCCAGCACGTGGACTTCTTGTGAGAATTCCAGCAGGTTTTTTGATAGGTTGACCTGGACACACACCAGCCTGGGAAATGTAAAAAGGGCCAGTTGCCATTAAACACTGACTATCGAGTCTCTTTGTGGTAGCCTATCCTACACGGTAGAGTGTATTTTTATTTTTATTTTTTTCCTCCCCTTTTCCTACTTTTACTTGGCCCAAGCTTGGTCTGAAGAGCCCATTTTTGCCCTACCCTTCTGTTTTTTTCCCTACCTTTAATAAATGTGAAACTTTGCCACTGTTTATGCTTGTTTTGTTCAATTCTTTGTTCAGGACAGAAAGAATCTAGAAATCACCTCTAGAAGCCGACTGGAGTACCCTAAAATCTAGTTACAGAATAATCACAAAATTGTCAGCTGTTCTAGGTTCTCATGGAGCAAAGATAGAAGAGAAGGAATAGAGGGACATTGACATAACTACCCACAAAGTAAAATCATAATGTACAGCTGCATGAGATGTCACCAAGGCATTGACTGTAAAGTGGACAAGGAACACCATGCGAATCCAAAGAAGACGCAGGTCACTAGAAGTTCCAGGGGAGTAAAGATTTGACTAAGCCTCAAAGAAAGGACATAGTGTGTATGGTTGTGGAGTCCAGGGCAGGGCACAGCTGGTTAGGAGCCGGTGAAGACACCACTTGGGAAGTTCTGGGAGGCTCACCTGGAGGACAGTGCAAAACAAGCTCGGGAAGATAGATTAAAGCCAGCTAGGGGAGGGCTTGACTGTCTAGTGACTGTAGACTTTATCCAGAAGACAGTGCAGAGCCATTATAGCTTTCAAAGATAAGGAGGGGCAAGATCCTGAACAAGTTACATTAAGAAATGACTTGAGAGTGTGAAGACCTGGGCCAAGTGGAGTCAGAAGGTCAGAGGGGATTTGATGAGGGCCTGGGCTGGGGCAATACCGCGGACAATGGGGAAGGATAGAAAGGAGACTCTTATGAGACACAGTGTCTGAACTTGAATTCCTGGATATGAAGAAGAAAAGAGAATGAGTGGGGCCATCTGTCTGTCTGTGTGCTGGACAGAATGGACTTTTGTTATTCCAAGGAAAATGGGCTCTGCCACCCCAGAGCTCATGCACAGGGTGTTCAGCCACACTCGTTCTCTGGGGAAATATCCAGCTGCTGCCAGGGCGACAGCAGCAGCCTTGAGAAGGACAGGGATGGATGACAGAAGCGATTATGCCGTGATACATAACAATTGAATTGCTGTAAGTTACACGTCCTGACTGGTGTCAATATGCAGAACCGGTTTGACTGAATTCAGTGAAAAGAACACCTGAATTCAGGAAGACAACACTTTTTCTGATGTGTCAGCATGACACCAAAGACCCTGCTTAAATGTTTCTACTTTCTTCTCTTAAAAAACAGTTCTGTTGTTACTAGACAAATCAGAATAGTCAACTGGTAGAGTCCAAGGTTAATGAGGCCAGTGTATCCTGATATGGGTCCATTAGCTCTCCATGGGCTTCCTCCTATGACATTTCACAAACAAGTGTATCAAAGGTCTATAAATGCCTGGGTATGAGCTAGGGATGAGGATGCCAAAATGAATATAATATGATTCCAGCCTGAGGGCCCTGATCCACTGGGAGACACATGAGCCTGGGGGACAGAAAGTCCTAATTTTAAATCCCAGCCCTGCCGTTTACTAATTGTAGAACTTTCGTCTTGTTGGCCTTCAATGCTTTACCTGTAAAATGGGAGTAATAGTGTCTTGGTGGTACAAGACGTATTTATACGTAAGTTGTTTAGTACAGTGAGTGGCACCTAAGTGTTCAGTGATAATGCCTATGTATCATACAATGTGGGGGCTGCATGAGGTTATCAAAACCTAACTATAAGGCATCAAGGATGGCTGCATGAAGGTGAATGTGCGTGGTGTCTCAGAGGGCATGGGAAGGGACAGGAGAGGAGGAAAGATCTTCAGGCGGAGAACCAGCAGCACCTCCTAACAAAATCAGATGCTGTTGCAGGCTGATGACAGAGTGTGGCTACTAGCTCAGGGCCAACCCACTGCCAGGCAACTCCAGGTAGGTGCGTGGACTTTCACCTGGTTCCACAGAGGCCAGCCTTGATCTCTGATGTGTTTCACACAGCTGGGTGCATTCAGCACTGGCCGCAGCAGCTCTGCATTCCATCGCATTCGCTCCCAAATTGCAAACCTGCCTGTGTCCACTTCCTACCTCAGCTCAGCTGCTGTGCCTCCTGAGGGCAAGGGGAAGCAGGAAGGAATCAGCCTAAGAAGTGTCCCCCAGTTGTCTGACGCAGGTGTAAAAACCGGAAATAGGGCAATTAGTAAAAATGTCCTGCTGCTCACAGGCATGGTTTCCTGTAGGCCCTGAAAGCTTTCCCTTCTTTCATGTGATGCGATTGATGCCCTGAAGAAGGTTTCTTTGGGATGGCATTACTACCCAAGTTCCAGACAGGGCAATTAAATATGGAGAAAATTTAGTCACCTTTGGAATTAGAATTTGCAGTGTCTGCTTGTCCTTTCCATTTCCCCAGTGGAGCCAGCTCCCCCCACCTTGGAGGGAGCAGGTGAAGTGGTGGGAGCTCCTCGCTGGGTAGGCTTCTGCAGGGACCACGGCGCCCCTCTGGATGAAAGGCTCAGCGGAACTGGAAGTCATTATCGTGATCAAGGACGAGGGGACCGTTTCAGCGTGTAAATGCAGATGCTCTCTTGGTTTCTGTGATAGATGTGTTCTCAGTGCCAATGCAGCGGTGTGTTGAATTCTTTTTAAAATCTGAAAGACCTGCAGGCTCTTCTCTCCTTTTCTTAAATCCATTTCCCTGTTGAGATGAAAAATGTAATACTTTTCAGCTTACTTTAGACTTTCTTCAAAAGTATTTCTGGAAAAGGATCCTTCATGTGGAGCATATGAAAACTGTCAGAGGATGGGAGAGAGGAAGGTTTTAAAAACACACTAATGGACAGCCATTATGCTGTGGGGAATTCCCCCGGAGAGCGGAAAGCCAGGGGGAGGCAGGGGCGGGGGCGGTGGACCACAGAACCTGCCGACTAGGAGATGAACGGGGTCCAGAGATGCTAAAAAACTGGGCACATACGAAGATGGGAAAACAGTAATGGCCAAGATGAAGAAGACTGTCAAGCTTTGTCTTTCAGGGTGCTTGAAAACATCAGTTTAGGGATCTGACACATGGAGTTGAAATGTTGACTTTTCTACTTGCTGGCTGTGATGTGTGGGCAGGTTAATTTTTTAATAACTCAGTTTCCTTGAGTATAAAATGGCCATAAAAATGATTTCCTCAGAGGGTTTTTGTGCTAATTAAATGAGATAATATGTGTAGAGCATCTACAATATTCTCTGGTATACAGCAAGTATTCAGTACATCTAGCTTTTATTAATACCTTTGTGCTTGTTATTGAGGAGGTGTGGTGGAGAAATACAGCATCATTGACTACTTTGAAGGTTGTGGCCGGCATTACTTCCCATCTGAGTGTGTACACACTTGTACGCACTGACACCGCCTCTCGTGCTGGCCATGTGTGCATCAGTACATTTGAGCCTGTCACCGAGACTTCCTTTCACTCGCCCCGGATTCTCCAGTGACGCCTGGGCCGTGCCTCGGGTGCGGTGCACGTGTATGTAGAGGGCTGTGCTCTAATTGCAACATGGGGTGCCAGAAACAGGTCTTGTGACTCATTTTTCATCTCATCATTAGTCGCTTTGCCCTGTGCCAGGGCTGGAGGTTTGTGCTATGAGCAAATCTGAATCATGGGGAGAATAAGAAGGCAAATGGGCAGTTTAAAAATACCCCATAGGAAAGAAATGGTAAGCAACATGGTTTCTTTTGAACTTTCCCCATTCACCCTCTAGAGAAGGTGTCATAAACCTCTGGAGGAGTGACCAGGAGTTGGGACAAAGGCAAGCCTGTTATAGATGTCCCGCAACTCCAGGAGCAAACCTCATTTCCCCCTCCTAAATAACTCCAGAACATTACATGGCATTAACAAGTTTCCCAGGACAGGAACTTCTAGTTTATTACTTGCTCACATTGTCATCAGAAATTAATTTTGTCCCTGAAAGACAAATTGGCTGGTAGCTTATGAAGTTAAATGGAAAGAACAAGTGCGCATCTGTTTCTTCTGCATTTTGTCTCCTTGGTGTCTTACATATAAATGAATCAGAGTGTTCAAACTTAAATTAAGATCTTTGGCTAGATAAACAGTTAAAACTGGTTCCCATAGCTACCTCTCACACATAGCTGTGATTGCATTATAATCCCCTAGTAATCAGCCCTAAATGAAAGAAAGATGATAAGGGTGCTCTTTTCAGTTTTCAGTACTGATTTTTATTAGCTCTCAATCAGTCCGGGACCGCTCTGTCTTTCATCACATTGTGGTAGTGTTTGTAGAATCATTAGAGTAATAAAGTGTAAATCTTACTAAGGTGCATTTTTCTTGAGGTGTTTTATATAACGAAAACTCTGAAGATTACACTGGCTGGTACAAGAAAGATTTGTTTCTGCAATGAAAGTAAGAATGTAATGTATGCTAGATTCATTTAATCTTTACCAGAGCCAAGGCCTAACGAATTATCCAGCCTGGGTAAAGCAACTGACACACACACACACACACACACACACACCACACACACAAACTCTGGGACTTGCACAGCCAGGTATTGCCACAATATAGATTTGCACGTATTTAGCCATTTCCTAATTTGGCTTATTATTCTTCTCCCACACTCTGTCAGGGGCAAGCCCTCACATCTATAAATGCATTCCCCACAAAACCGCAGGCTTTGCTGTCCCCAATGTGATTTCATTAGCAAACTGGTGTCATCCAATAAAACATCCTGTCGCACCAACATTGAAGTATTTATTGTGGAATAAATTTCAGTTTAAAAAAGTCCACTTGTCCCTCCCTTCTCATCTATTACAGTGACCAGTCCTCTCAGCTCCATTTTGGGCTAGAGATTATTCGGTGGGGCAAAGTGACAACCGAAGCCAACAGGTCTCGGATGCCTTTGCATTTGTTCTGGATTTTTCTAGGTCTGTCTAAGAGGTGGTAACATGAAAAAGAACTTCCGCCGACTTTTGCCAAGTGTTGTTCTTCACAGATTTTGCAGGTGTGCTACACATTTGCAGTGAACAGGATGTTTAATCCTGACGTGTCTTTTCTTTCCCATAGGCTTTATTATAGCTGGAGTATGTGACAATGCTTCATACCTATAAAAATCCCTGCTTGTTTTAGATGTTGGATTTTATGCTTGTATTAGACCGAAAGTGTGCCTATATTTTAGTGACAGACATTTATACTCATCCACTGGGTAAGAAACAATATAATGTAGCAGTATGTCGTCTCTGTAAGAGTTTATAGATATGTAGTAGTTTTATATTTAATTTTAAGTTACTATTTTTTAAAGAAAGGTTTTGCCTGAGATAATTATTATAGTTCCTGTGCTCACGTGGTGATAATGTGTATCTTTGCAACAAGCAGAGTGTTTGTTAGATTCAGATAGCCAGTCAGGGGGTGGCATTATGAAGATTTTGCCAGGTACCTCTTTAGTTTATACCATTCTGTGTGAAAACAGGAGAAAGAGTTGACCTGCAGACAGAATTTTTAGAGATTAGCAAGAAGAAATCACTTGATTAGGGTGGATCAAGATAATTAAGGAAATCTTGCTTTTTTTAACCCTTATATAGTCCTGAGAAAGACTTCACATGTTATTGACTACTCACATTTAAAAATATACTGGCCTAAAAAAATATATACCAGCCTGAGTTCAAGCATTGGTTCTATTTTCTTTTTTTTTTTTTAAAGCAAATAAAATATTTTGCTGATGATGGCGCTTTTTGTATGTGTTTGCATGTTGGTACTTAAATGCAATATGTCTGGAAGATGTTGCTATTTCACACTATGCGCACAAGAAAGAGTAAATTGTAGGTCCTGATTATCAACAGATAACAAGACATACTGTATATAAATAAATGCTCAGCATCAAAACCCATTATTGGATTAGCTATATAATCATGTCTCAGGCTGTAAGTCTGTGCTGACAAATGAACACTTTTCATTTGGCTCAAGGTCCTCATCAGCAACGGAACTAATTTTACATTCTCACCCATTAAGTGAATAAGATGTGGAAAAAGCTGTCTGCTTTTTGAAGTGTAAATTTGCTGCTACAGGCTGTGCAGACCAAAGCGCTTTTGAAGCAAGCAAATGAGATCATCTCTAAGGACATGTGAACCCCTCAAAGTTTAGGTCATTTTCTGTGGAAGGGATGAGGTGTGTGTATGTGTGTTCACCAGCGTTCATGTGATTGAGGTAGCTACATTCCTTGGGCCATGTGGGTGTTCTTAGACTCAGATGATGAACAGTGTATAAACCTGGGAAAGAATTGGGACTGTTGTCTCTATCTTCTCTAGAAACTAAGGACCCATAGAATCTGCTGTAAGCCTGAGCTGGAGCAATCAGGGCTTGGTAGGTTAGACAGGCAGGATGCTTAGCTTTCCAAGAGGAAGAAATTATCCTTAAGAAGGAGCAGCAAAACCTTTGGACCCCAGTTGTTCCAGGTAACTAAATAGTGTGTATCTAAATGTTTCCACCCTTCATTTGCAGCACAGACATCTCTTTTAATTTCCTGGTTCCTATAAACAACTGTCTACGTGCTGTATCCTCTTGGGTGGTTCATGGATATCTCAGACTTTACATACCAAAATAAAATCATGAGTCTGTACCCCAAAACATGTCTGTATTTTTCAGTTCTTCATCTGGTAAATTGCATCATAATTTTCCTCTTTACTCAAGCCAGAAATTTACAAATCATCCTTGCTTTACCCCTTCCCTGCACCAATGAAATGCAATCTAACAGCAGTCACACTGGTTTTATTAAAAAGATACACCTTAGGGCTGGGGATTTAGCTCAGTGGTTTCACAGCCTGCTGCGCAAGCTCAAGGAACCAAGTTCAATCCCTGGTACCAAAAAAAAAAAAAGATACACATTAAATTCTAAGCCCAGGAAAACATCATCTCTCACCTTGACCACAATGCCGCTCCATCTCCCCTGTAACCACTCCTTCTTATCATTCATACTTAGCTAGAGAGAAACCTAAAAATGCGTGTGATATCGGTTGAACTGGGTCAGTGCTTTACCTTCATATGTTGAAATCTTCAGTCCTAATACTTCAGAATGTGACCATATTCAGAGATAGGGTCATTGCAGATGTAATCAACTAGATAAGGCCATCCTGGAGTAGAGATGCCCTATCCAAAATAACTACTGTCCACAGAATACCATATAGTGATAGACATGAACAGAGGAAGATGATGTGAAGAGAACACCACCTAAAAGGAATGCCAGAGATTGCAGCAAATCACCAGAAATTAGGACAGAGGTCTAGAACTGAGATTCTCTCATGGCCCTCAAAAGGAGTCAACCCTTCTAATACCTTCTTATTGACCTTCCAGGCTCCAAAACTGTGACACAGAAAATTTCTGTTGTTTTCCCATCCAGCCTGTGGTATTTTATGGCAGCCCCAAAAATGTATGTTGGAGGAATACCATAGGAAAGATGGGAAGCATGTCAGATCATTTTCCATTAATCACACCAAGGTGTTTGTGAATCCTCTCCAAGAAAGGATTAGGGCCCTTGGCAGGCCAAAGAGTACATTGCTGTGTAGAAATACTCTGTGATCTCAGCTTTTGCCAAATTGAAAAATAGGAAGTTGCGTGGGTGAGTGTAGGAGAAACTGCTAGTTGTCTACCAAAATCTGTCTTTTTTCTTCCTGAGTGCACAAATAGGTTACATTTTCCAGTCTCCCTTGCAGTTACATGTGGTCACATGACTGAGTTCTCTCATGGTTTGGGGCAGAAATGACAGTGAATTCCTAGGCCTGCCCCACTGAAAACCTCTCTCTTGCACAATCCATGATCTTCCCTTCTGGTTTGAGAGGCTGTTGATGGCCAGGGCAGTTCTATAAATGACGGATGAAAATGGAAAACCACCATCAGCGTGGGTGCTTTGATGACTGTAGAAAGCCCTTCCTACACACTTGACTTGGGCAGGAAATCCTAGTGAGAACTTTGTATTCAGCCACTGAAATTTCAGGGTCTATCCTGAAAATTCAGGGCTAACCATATCCTGATACCTCTTTCAGAAGCTGACATTCATAAAGAGAGTGAAACCTGCAAATACAGAGTTGCTGATAATGTCAGCTAAGGAAGAAGGCCTGGAAAGGGAAGGGAATGGATTCAAGCAGGAATCTCTCCTCTCTCCTGAGACACACAGAAAGAGATCTAGAAAGAAAGAAGGTGACAACTCATTTTTCCAACACACTGAACACAGCAGAGATGAAGGAAAAGATCACATCTGCAAGATGTATTGCCATTTTCTGCAGCACATTTCTACACACTGTCCCACTTCTGATTGTTCTGTGGCCTCTCTGGCCAGGACCCTCTTGAGGGCATTGCCAGATCTTTGAAATTAACAACAAGAAGACAATGTTTGTGAACTACGCACTTGGGCCTGGAAGGGGAAGGGGAGGGCAAACAAACTTTGAATGACGTTCAGATGTTAGGTATCTTCTCAATGGCCCTGTCTGGAAGGACAGTGACAAAAATGATTTCCTCATCTTTGGGTGATCTAGCCCAGCCCAGTGATTGGTAGCTCTTATGTTTAATACATTTTTGGAAAGATATAAATACTTCACCTCATTTTGTTATCAGGTAGCTTGTTTCTAAAAAGGTGGCTTGCTAACTAAATGTTACTGGGTTCAGGTTGCTTACCTTTCCTTCTGGAGTTAGATTCCAGGTTCTTCTTGTCTGAAACAAAGAATTGGATGAAACAAGCAAAAAGCAGTGACAAAGTTTATTCAAGAAAGTAAACGTGAAGAGTGGGAGAGAAACTGGCTCTGCAGAGCAAGCTTGGTCCAACTAAAGAGAAAAAGAGGGTAAGAGCAAAAGATAAAAAGTACATACTGCATCTGGGAAACATAGTGTGCGCCATCATGGAAAGGCATGATAGCCAAGCCGTCATGGCATAGATATGTCCTTTAGTGCTGTCCAAATCTCCAGGAAAGTTCTCTGTGAGAATTTCCTCATCCAGGTCCTGAGAGGCAGTACTGGGATCCCACGTCTCAGGTTGACAGCAGGTCTAGGGCATCTCCTGCTCAGGTTCGAGAAGCCCACGTGCAGGCCTTTGGGAACTTCCTGGGCATGTGTCCTGAGTCTTGTAATTAACAGGTCGTGCCCACTTCCCCTGCCAGCTTTTTCCACTCCCTGAACTCCTATCTCAATTTGAATGTCACAAAAACCTTGTGAGGATATAAGACTTTATTGCAGATGGTGTTGTTTATATACAGGGGCCAGAACAATCTCTGTTTCATTTTCCTCCTTCCAGTAGCTGGAGGACTGCACTTTCAGGGCTATGAGGGAAACTCAATTCCAGACCTCTGTCCTAGCTTCTGCTGGTTTGCTGGTTTTGATGATTTTTCCCAAAGAAAAGTGAGCAAAGATGACCCGGGGGAAAGGCCTCTTGGCTTCTCTCCTGCTACCTTGGTAGCTCTTAAGACCTTGTGCCGATGAAATGGGGCTTCTGTTAGTCTGGCTCTGAGGGATGCCAGGGAAGGGAACAGAACCCTTCACTGACTTGTGCTTGGCATGGAATTTGAGAACAAGCAAGTTTTTGTTGGTTAGGCTACCACATATGTTATTCTGCAGTCCTTTTTCTTTTTTTTGTTTTTGTTTTTGTTTGTTTGTTTTGAGACAGGGTCTCACTAAGTAGCTAAGTTGCCCAGCCTGGGCTTGAAGTTGTCATCCTCCTGCTGCAGTCTACCAGAGTTCTGAGGTTACAGGCATGTGCCACCACACCGGGCTCAGAACTCCGAATATTGCCAGCTCTCCTCTGGATGGCTGTTTGCTTCTAGGGACACCTGTCCTCTCCTAGCCCCAGAGGGTCTAACCCAATTGTGGTCATCTCCATCCCCCTAGCCAGGGATGATGACTTAGGAATAGGCATTTCAGCTAAGGGCTGGTTGGTGAATCTGGGGAATTATGCAGGGGGAATTTTGGGGAAATTTCTTCCTCATGTCTAGGGAAAGAGACAAGAATCCTTCACTTTCATGGCCACAGGCCTTAGTCTAGGAGGACAGGAGACTTGGAGCTGCTGCAATCATCTTGTGGTCATAAGGGGGGCTGCCACCACACTGAAGCTGGAAAATTGGAAAAGAGGAATCCTCTTTTGGTTGTTTTAGTTGGACATTCTGTTCCTTATACCTTGGCGTGTCCAAATAGATTATCTCCAGTTTATCAAGGAAGGACATGAAGTTCAAAAAGTATAAATAACTTATTCAATCTATTGGCTTGTAAGTGGAAGTCAGGTCTAATTCTGATTCTTCCCTTTACACTATTCTGGGGACAGCAGATGGATTTTTTCTTTCTCATCTGCAAACAATTAATTGGGGGTAGCTGCTTGGAGAGCTGTTTTGGGAAGGGTTTTAAGACCATATCCAACATGAAAGAGGCTTTGGTTGATTAACAATTTCATGGGCAGAAGATAAGGAGGAAGTGTACTTTTATTTTTTCATCACAGTAGTATGCTAGGTTACTTCTGGATTAACATTATTTTTAATGGCTGGGGTGGTGTATTGGTTATCTACTGCTGAATAACTAATTACTCCCAAATTTAGAGCTAAAACAAAACACCCAAGCATTTACTATCTTAAAGTTTCTGTGGGATATTGGAATACGAATGTGGATTAGCTGAGTGCTTCTGTCTCAAAATCTTTTATGCGGCTGCAATCAAAGCTGTTGTGTTGGGCAGCAATCTAATCTGCCTTGGAGACCAGAATGGGGTGTGGGACGGCCTGCTTCTGAGCTAACTCACGGTGACTGGGAGGATTTGGGTCCTTTTCACAGGGCAGCTCATCACACTGCAACTGACTTTCCTCAGATTGAGAAAACAAGCCAGAGAGAGTGACCAGGAAGGAAGCCACAGCCCTTCTGTAAGCCAGTCTTGAAAGGGACAGCTCGTGACTTAGGCAGCATTGTGTTCATCAGAAGTGCACTGTTGCATCCAGCCCATGCTGAGAAGTGAAAGAGCCACACAAAAGCCAGGTCTTGGGACATGGAGATCAGGCACAGCCAGTTTGGAGGCTGCTGACCCACCACAAGGACAAATAAGAAAACACTTGAAATTCTTGATATTTCAACCACTTGAAATTTTTTCTATTATGGTTTCTGTAGTTGCTGTGATTAACTGTTTTACCTCAGAAGCTCTAATTTTTGGGCTGGGGATTTAGCTCAGTGGTTCCGCCGCCTGCCACGCAAGCTCGAGGTCCCAAGTTTGAGCCCTGGTACCAAAAAAAAAAAAGCTCTAATTTCTCTTCTCCAAGTTCTATTCTGTCTCTCTGTGCGCTCAAGCAGTAGCTGAAGGGCCTGCCTTATGACCCCTCCCTACATCAAGGGGTTAATTGTGTAATAATACTAATATTATTATTCATTACAATTAATTATTTTAATTAATAATAATCAATAATATTAGAAAAGAGTTCCACAGTCCAACCAATGCCGCAAATATTGGGCTTTTTCTTTACTCCATCCTTCCGATCCCAGGCACACCCTATGTGTTCCTCTTGTAAAATGGAACTAGACCAGTGCTCCCTGAATCTCAGGCCTCCCAGGCTGAGCTTAGCTCTGCTCTACCTCTGGGAATCTGCCTGTGGAACCTTCCACCTTTCACCAGAAATGGAAGAAGGGAAGCCACCCATTAGTGCAGGGCCCATTCTTTATGACTTGGTGCTTCCTTACACACCAGCCTCAGGAGAAGACAAAATTTCCAGGACTCAGAGGAGGAGCAGGGCGAAGTATAAGGGGTCAATGTTAATCAAAGGAGCTGAACAGTCGAGGAGCTTTTACTGGCCTATCAGGGTGGGTAAGACGAGGGAAAGAAAACTGGACTTTTAATAAAGGGAGGCAGATTAAATTAATCATGACAGGAAAATGAGCAAGAAATGCTTTCACATTGTTATTTAATAAGAAAAATGTGTAATTAACTGATAAAAACAGTTTTTGCAAGAAGCAGGCAGTTAAATAGTTTATAAAGCCAGCCAGGCCAATCCTCAGCATCCCTGACTGTTAACGATCAGAATGCTTTTTATATGGTGTCTTTCTTTGGAAATGCACAAACCGTCTCACTACAGACATTACCTCATTTGCTTTGCTGCCTAATGAATGCTTTATGGCTGAGAAATGGTGGAGGAAGCAAGAGAGTCTGAAGAGATGGGGAAACTGAGGCACGGGAAGAGACTCCAGTGAGGCCTTCTCAGCCAGTTCCTGGGAGCACTACTTAGCTGTGTCTCATTTCTCTACCCCTTAATCGTGTTTTATGCACTAGCTAATGAATTCAAATGAAACAATTGCTCGTCTCTTCCAAAAGCCACATGGAGGAACCTGGGCTGTGTTCTGGCCGACATGATCCCAGCCTTCTGAGTGGGAGGTGGGGGTGGGAGAGATCCTGGCATTTGCCATCTGGTAAGCCTGTCTCTAATCCTCAGTAAAGTAATGGAATGGAGATGAAGAAAAAAATGTGTAAGAACCAAGAGCATAATGCTACCATGAGCAAGCAGCTGTCTGGATTTTTAAAGAGCAAATTCCATGAGACAAATTTAATTGCATTTTTTAATAGAATTAAAAAAAAAAACCTTCTGCAACATCAGTGGGTGAAGGCAATGAAATGGATGCATCCAGAAATTTCACTTGAAAGATGAATTCAACTGAGCTGGTTCTGAGCTCTGTGTCCTGGATGGAAACCAGGCCAGAAGGCCACATGAGGCTAGGGTAGGTGGCCTTGGACTGGCTGGGATAGGGTACCCAGTGGCGCACTTCTGGCAGGCTCCAAGATGGGCAAGTATCTACAGAGCATCATTATTAATGACTTGCAGGAGGTGACGAGCAGAACATTAATTAAATATGCACATGTGGCCAAGTGGGAAATTGGCGGCAAGAACACCAGAAGCAGGCGCTTAATACCCAGGTACTTGTTTTTCAGCTTCGGTGATTTGGCCTGGGAGAAGGGGCTTGACTTTGCCTCCCCTGCTCTTTCCTGCTATTTTGGCCTTGAACCAGATTTTCTGCATGGTGCCCCAGGGAAGGTGATGAGGAGGTGCCTTTAGAGCAGGCTCACAGATCCCCTTGCCAAACACAGGGGTGTGTATAAGTTGCACCTCTAGCCCGATGTACTGAAAAAGGAAGCATGCAAAAATTAATACTGATATTAGAAGAGTAGTGAAGCAGCTGTGAAGCTGGTTCACAAACATCTCACCCCATTTCATGACATGTTCACATCAGCAAAGGGGAGAGCCAGCAGGTTATGTAGGCCTAGGGGGCATTATTGGGGCCATCTTGGTAGCCTGACTTCAGACATTGGTGGTTTGCCCCAAATCCTAAAGAACATCATGTATATCACTGAAGCCCAAGCATTAGCTAGTTTTCACATTCAATCAATATGTTGTCCTTTTCTTAAGAGATCATTCCTAATAACTCCACCGCCTAGGCTGGTGGCTTTGTCACAACCAGGTCTTGGCACTGTCTTTATTGGAACTAATATTTGAAAACAATTCTGTTGCCAAGACAGAAAGAATGGCTCCAGGAGAATGCACGCTCATTGCTTGCAATATCAAGTACTATGTGTTCTCAGATGGTAGATTATCTTTTGTGTTTTATTTAATTTGAGAACCATTAGCCAAACCCTATTTAGACAGGGAGGCCTTTATGATGGTGAAAGTGACGCTGATTAACCCTATGACATTCTAAAATTGTACCATGGTTGGTAAGGTGGCCACACAAATGTTTAGGGAGTGGGGTTACCTATTTCCCCTGTCCTTACTTTATTACACATTCAACAATAATGTGATCCAGTGCTCACTGATGGCTTTGGACATTATATCATTCAATTCACATAAGTGTGCTATGGAGCTAAGAACTGTTATCACCATTCCTATTTTACAAGTGAAAAAATTGATCAAGATGGGGACAAAGGCTTCCAAAGTGCAGAGTAAACATCAGAGAGCAAAGCCTGTCAAAGGCAGAAATTCCTGATCTTTCTTCCTACTCAGACATCATGAATATCACCCAACCTAGACCCAAGGTTACTTTGGCGGGGGTGGGGTGGGGTGGGGGCGGGGGTGATTCTAGCATAAAGGATTTGGAGTCCAGGACTGGACAGTGAAATGCTATTCTTTAATTGTCTGCTTAATATTTCTTCAGAGGAGAGGCTGAGATTGACATGAAAGATGCTAGAGAGGCTCGGTGGCAGTACTGTGCATGCTTTTTGCTCTCACAGGAAATTCGGGTCTGGCTGCAGGCTTTCACCACTCACCCAGGAAAGCAGACATGCTGACTTGGCTGGGTCCACCTTCCTGTGCAGGGACTCCAGTGACCCTCCTTTCTTACATAAGCATGAGGCTCACACCCCACGGCTGGCAGCTTCCTGGGTCATTCGTTCCAGTGATTCATAGAATGCAACCTTAGAGGACTTCTAATAGACTCAGTTTTCTCCATATGATTCCATTTCTAATTATGTTTTAAAGATACAAGTGTTATTTTTACATTTTTTATGATTTGGTGCCCCAAGTTGCTATCCCACTGGCCCTGTGAGAGTCATCCTTGTACCCCACTGACTGGGATGGCAGGAAGTGGATATTCTAGGACTGAACTGACTGAACAACTTCAAATCAGGGCAAAGAATCTCTCAATGGTGACAAAGGCACTTTTGGCCTAAAAGTTGTAACTGAATGCTTTAGGTACCATACTATGGGGAAACAATCAGGGATTTTTGTCCTGAGTCTCTTTTATAGAGCATATTTTGCAATGATATCTGTACCTATACCCAACATGTCTTCTAAATGTGACTTTGCATTCTGCCATCAAAGAGAAATCTAATTTCTCTGTGTTGCATCTGGATTGACCTTATGTCTTGGCAATAAGCCACTATGGAAATGACACTGTGTAGTCTCAAATGGGGTTAGAGAAGGCCATGAAGCTTTTTGTGGGTTCTCTTGGGAAGCCAGTTCTGGGGTGGGGGAAATCAAGGTTGTGTAAGTGGTCCAGATTCCCTGAGATGACCAAACAGGAGAGGTCAGTTGTTGGTGTCCTGGTCAGCAGAACCAATGGGGCTCATCCTTCTAGCCAGCTTTAACAAGGAGCTAGACACATGTGGGAAGCCATTTTGAAGCTAAGCACCTATAGGCCAGCAAAGTACCACCCAGTAACCTCAGTTGACCCTACAAGGAGTGGATGAACTACCCAGCTGAGCCCTGGCTGAGTTCTAGACTTGCAGAATTCATGAAATATAATAAAATGGAAGTTGCTTTAAATCAGTAAGTTCTGGGATAGTTTGTTAGAATATAGACTGGAACATTTCTCATCACTTACCTTTAGTGCCATTCTGACCATCCTTGCCATTTAAAAAACAAAAATGAAAATGTCCTATAGTAGGAAATAAACTGACAATGACCTGCATCACCATTACACCTTTACACACTCCTTGGTGTGAGAGAATTTATTTCATACATGATTTCTTATCTTGCTTTCTAGTCAGTGGAATTGGCTTGTCCTGGAATCAATTATTTTTGCATAAGCCATGGCATAATTTAAGGAAACTTCTTTATGCCCCATAGAGTGGTCTATGTAAAATTAATCAGATTCAAAACATATCATAGGAAAAACACCAGGCTCAGAACCATACAGATTCAATCGCTAGAGAACAGCTGGATTATTTTTTGAGTTCAGGACTATTTTACCAAATTTGGAAGACCACTCAAGGACACTAGGATTTGAAAATCTGGTTGCTGACTCTGGGTGGCCATAGGGAAATCTCTCTCTCTGAATGTAGGGCCTTCTAGTAGAAATATGTTTGGGAATAGATTAGTGTCAGTGTTTAAACTGGGACTTCTGACTAAGAAGACCTTTTAACCTCCCTTTGCACCAGGCTGCCTTCTCTGAGACCTCCAGGGATAGCGTCAAGAAAGGAGCACCTTAGATTCCTGGCTGCTTTTCACTTCAGGCTATCCTTTCTCGTTCTTGGGCCCTATGTCTAAACTAGCTTTCACCCTTTCCCCACTCCTTTCCTTTTGGATCACCTTTGCATCCTATTTTACCCTGTGAGTCCTCTTTCTCTGGTTGGCTCCCTTACATCTCCTTAGTGGGGAGGAAGGGAGTGCATGGGATCTTGGGAGTGGGGTGCTGGAAGCATCACAGACATGGCTAGGTTTCATTTCCTAGCAAACCTTGAGCTAAGTGAGATTATTCCCGGTTTTTTTTTCTCAGATGAGAAACTGAGGCCCAAAAGAGGGGAGGACCTTGCTGAAGTTTCCCCGGTGGGTAAGTGCTGGACTGGCTGTGTTTCTACTACTGCTTATTGAAGAACCCATTGTCTTTCCATTACAGTCTGATTTAGGGGAAGAACTTAGTTTCTCGAACATAATTATGACTAAATTAATTGCCTATTAAGTTACAGAGTTTTTCCTTTTCATGGTAAGGGTTTGATCATTTCAACAAATCCTTTGTTCTCTTTATAAAGTCCAGAGTTAAACAAATAGACACACAATAAACAGGTTTTGTTGTAGACATAAACTTGAACCTTGCAATGCATCTTGCAGTCAAGTTTTAGGGGAATATATCAGGCAAATCTACAAATGGCTTCTTTAATAAGATTTATTTCCACCTGAGAGGGCTGCATGTTACACTAACATTGTAAGAGCTTACAGAAGACAGTATTATATGCTTAAAAATATACAGTATCGAAATGGCAATGCCAGCCAGGCCTGGTGATGAAGCCTATAATCCCAGCACTTGGGAGGCTGAAGCAGGAGGATTGTGCTAAATTTGAGGCCATCCTTGGCTACATAGCAAGTTCAAAGCCAGTCTGAACTAAATAGCAAAATCCTGTCTCAAAAAAAAAAAGGCAAGGCCCAGCATATAATAAATGACCAATAAACACTTGGTGAATAACTATTAGTATTCAAGCCTTACTTTTCCATTTTTGGGGTCATATCCAATGTGTTAGTTCCCACTGAGTTTTGTGAATTTATCCCCTACTTTCCATGAGTGATGGGCAGGGGATGGGGCATGGAGGGTGAGGTGATGACAGTAATCTGGAGGACCATGAAAGGCCGTATCCCGGGTGAGCAAATGATGGCATCATTCCCCACCTCATTTTCTCCTTGTAAAGTAAAAGCTGAAATGAGGTAAGCTTGCAGTCCCTCTAATTCTGCATATGATCATCTCAATCCTTACAGTGAGGCCTAGTCACATTTTCATTAAATATTGAATCTGGGATACAGGTAGCAAAAATGCCGAGTACAATCATATAGTAGAGATTTTTAATCCAAACATTATTTATCCAGCACTAATCAAAAATACAATGAAAGGATTTTTAAAAATAAAAAGCAAACTGAGAAACTGCCAGACTATAAACCAAGTACTTTCCTCTCCACCTCTTACCAAATCATTCTAGCATCTGGGGGGTTTACAGGTGTTAAAATTGCCCCTGAAAAGAGCCTTTTAATTTCCTGGGGTGATGGAAATATATTGATAATTGCAAAGGGAAATGAGTTTTTAAAAATAAAACAATTAAAAGGGCTTAGTGTTTAAGTGAAAGAGAATGTAATTTTCTTTTACTTTATCTATCATTAAATTGATGTTACACACTATTAGGAGAGTTTAGTCAAAGCTGATTTTCAAATATAATCCACACTCACATAGATAGAGAAGAGGATGGGAAAATCTCAGTACCTGTGCACATATGTGGGCATGCACACACACGCACGTGCACACACACACACACACACACACCCCGGCGTTTGTCTCTTTAGAAATCAAGAAAACTCAAGTGGTGACCAAGGACGTGGAGTCAAGGAAATATGGAGAATTAAAGGAGCCATTCCTGTTTCTTCTAAGAGGCTAGTTTGTATGTAGTGGGAATATGACATATAATATTTCCTATTTTTCAGCAGCAAATGCATTAATGTAATTAGGGAGCATCAGCAGTTGATTTCGGAATGCATCTGAACAGGTTTGAGAGTATTGTCAGAGGGAACCTGGAGATGCCCACATGGTTTTTGATTTTATCCTTCTCTTTCCAACTTTGTATTGGGTGGCAGCACACTGGTAGTTTGAAATTATCCAGGATGGGAGAATTGACACCATGCAAATAAATAAATGCTATAAATCAGTGCCTCTCCCCATATTTAGCTGTAATTTAATTGGTAGCATATATTTATCAACACATGATTGATCACAGTTTTTAAAAACTTACAACAAAATTAATGGCATGTATCACACTTATTATTGTTTGTAATGTTAATTAAATACAAATGATTCATATATAGAGCCAGCTGCCCTTTGCTGAGCACCCAATATGTGTTGGACTCTGCCTATTCGACCTGTCTCTAGTCCTCATGAGATCATTGCAAGGCATTCATTGCTGTCTTCAGGTGAAGAAATGGAGACTCAAAAAACTGCCTATAGTCACATAGCTGGATAATTGCCCAGTCAGGACTTGAATCCAACACATTCCCACCTGAAATGATTGAACAGAGGCTGCTGAGATCAGCTCAGGAGGTTGCAGAAAGGGGAAGATGCTGAGGGAAGCATGTGTCCTCCAAAGCCTCCAGTAAGACTCGAGGGTCCCAAAGTTCAGAGGCTGGGCTGCTGTCTGCCTTTTCTGCAGTGGGGCCTTCCTGCAGCTCAGGAGTAATGGGTGTGATGCTGACCTTCTGGGAGATGTGGACCCTCCACTACACTGGTGTGAGCCCTGATGAAGCTCCATATTGCTGAGAAATGGTTCCAGGCAGCCTGGGTCCAATGAAGCTTTTCTCGATGCTGTTGTCACTTCCCATGTCCTTTCCTTAGTCAGCATGTGTGCTGCTTTGTTTTTTTCTACCTGTCCAGCCTTGCCTGTCTTTTTTCTCCTACCATCTTACTTCATCTCCTTACTCCCAACAGCATCTCAGTAGAACACGACCTTTTCCCATTGTCTAAGACATCCTAGGCTTTTCCAGGGTAACAGCATAGAGAAAATTGTATTAGTCTAACAACTGACAAGTGAGTTTCTTCCCAGAAGTGTTTCTGGTCAGAAGAGCTGCCTTGAGGAGTGCTTGGGAAGGGTGCCTGGCCAGGGCATGGTGCATGGAGGAAGAATTGGAGGTGAGAGAGAGGAATCTAAAGTGAGGTGAGAAACAGCAGAGATGGGAACAGGGGCTGCCTGGGGCACTTTAATAAAGTTTATAAAACTATGCAAGGGTTGGGCAAGGAACTTTACATTTTGATAATGGAAAGTGAGGAAGGCATCAGCTCACACTCCGTGGGTGATACGTGTGGGATAGAGGCAACTGGTTAAGAAGTTGGACCCAAGAACCTTGAGGGGCCCCTGGAGTCAACAGAAATCTGGAGGACAGCTTTGGACTTCAAAAGTCCACAGAAGGAGTGCAAGGTGGGTTCTGGTCAATTTTCTTCATATCCACGAAGAGCTGGGGCCCTGCTGGAGTCTGGGTTGGCCCACTCTCCAAGAGCTCACAGCTCCTCCAGTCTAACGCAGCCTGCTCTGTTTTGACTGAACATTCTCCTCCTTCTTCCCCTCGTTTTTTTCTGCTTGTACCAAGTGTCAACTCAGGAAACCCAGCTGGTAGTATGAGATTTAGGCGGCAAGGAAACTTGGAAAGATGGAGCACAGAAAGTAGAAAAGAAACAGAAGCCAAGAACAGAGAAGGAATCATTGATAGAAAATGCCTTCCATTCCATAGATCTCCCTCTGCCCAGAGAAATAAAACAAAATAAACATGCCCCAAGCCAAAGCTGACATAAAAAGAAGACCTTTTACTCCCAAGAAACCCATCAGTAACATGCCCTCGGTGCCTTGCAGTGATGAGATGAAGTAGAGATCCATCAAGAACAGCAGAACCTGGGGACCTGGCTGCACAGGGCACAGACGGTAATGTGGGACTGAGCGTTGGGCCAGGTCAACAGAAGGCAGCTGTGGGGTACTTCACACCTTCCTCCATCATTCCCATGGGCATGCCAGTGAGAACCAATGTTTTAAATTCTGTCCCCAAGTGTGAAATTGAAAGTAGACGTTCCAGTAGAATAGGCCCTTGTGAGTACTGTGGAGAAGTGGGTAAGGGTGTTGGATCATCACAAAGGATTTCAGGAGATCTCTTGTCAAGTCTTAGATGATAGATTTTGAACTGGATAGCTGGTTTTAAATATTGACATTATGTGTGCCTGAGATTCAAGTAAAAAACACCTGAAATTCTTCAATCATCCAATTGTGAACAGAAGAACAATGGTCCCATTTTTTTTTATAACTTGCCTTAGTCACTGAAGATAATTTCCTAACCTACAGAAAACTGTTAACCACTGTTAGACTGTGGGTGCCATAGTGCTTAGTCAGTAAAATAATCCCCCAAAGAGGAAAACATCCTAACCTCAATGGAAAAGGAAAAGAAGCATTCAAATAAATTAATCATACTTTCAAAACACAACGTCATTTCTCACTTTGCCTGTGCAGTAACAGAAATTTGAGCAATGGCAATTTTCAAGTAGCAATTGTACAAACTTGCTGAGTGCAAAGATTGGAACTTAGGCGACCTGCCCCTGGGATAGTGTTTATGATCAAATTTGAGAGGTCTGTCATGTTCCAGTCGACACCACACTGCCTGGCATCTGTTTGCCAAGTGTATACAGCAAAATCTAAATCAATGAAAACATATCCTTTGTCTTTACTAGAATGAGCCAGGCAGAAGAATATTTACACTGTCCAAAAATATATTCCAGAGAAATACAAAGAGATTTATTGGGCTGGCATTTTACTAGTTATAAAATGGAGGTTGTGATAGTCTCTACCTCATAGGGTTGTTGGGAGAATCAGAAATGAACACTGTCCTAAAACTTTAGCCCAGAGCTTGGCATTCAGGAAGTAACCAGTGTACACCCAGGAAATGGTACTAGAACTTTTGTTAATAAGTACTGGGAAGTTTCCAGTAAAAATGAATAGAACACAGAGAAAAATCTGTAAAACTCTTGCAGAGTTGGGGGTAGAGGAAGACAGGTCGGCAGATGATTATGATACATAGCCCATAGTAAGTACGATGTATAATAAATAATAGGAATCTATATTGGGTCCTACTTCAGGAGAAGCTTCAGTGCTCCAGAATGGGGAATCATTAAGGGTGAAAGGGCCATCTACTTGCATTAAGCCTGGAAATGTGAAAGACTGGGCCCTAGCAAAGCCAGTGCTGTCATTCTGCTGTCCTCATGATGGATGAGGATTCACGAGCAATTGAATTGAGCCTCTGTCATTGCTATCGATTGTTGCGATAGACTTCTCGATTGGAGCCAGTGGGCCAAGTGTGGGTCGGTGGTCACACTGACATAAGGTCTGTGACCTTTCCTGGGCTGTTCATGTGTCTTGCCACAAGCCCATCTGCCTGGGACCTGGGATCAAGCTGGTGGTAAAAGACTTAGGAAAATAAGGATTGAATTAAATAACCCCAGAAAAGCCCCAGATGTGGCTAGAGCCTCTTCTTCTTCTTTTTCATTTCCAGATCTTTAGAAGCAGTTTAGTTAAGGGCACGGAGGTGAAAATGAGATGTGTGGAGCTTTGAATAACAGCTCCTATTGCCTTCCTTTGTCCCTGAGCCTTACCATTCTAAACTTTAGTTCTCTTGTCTACAAAATATGAGACTTACCTCATTAGGGTTTTGAGTTTTATTTTTAATAACAGCTTTATTGAGATATAATTTATATTACATAAAATTTACCCCTTTAAAGTTATTTCAGTGGTTTTTAATATACTTATAGAGTCATGCAACCATTACCACTAATTCCAGATAATTTTTTTAAAAATCCATTCATATACATTCCTCCTTTCTCCTATGCCCTGGGAAACCACTAACCTACTTTCTATCTCTATGGATTGGTCTATTCTAGACATTTCACATAAATACATCATACAATAGGTGATTTGGTATGACTAGTTTCTTTTACTTAATGTAATGTTTCCAAAATTCAACCATTTTGTAGTAATTCATTCCTTTTTATTGCCAAATAATATTCCACTGCATGACTACATTTGGGCTATTTCCACTTTGGGGGCAATTATAAATAATGTATTTATGAATTTTCAAGCACAAGTTTTTATATGGACATATGTCTTCATTTCTCTTGAATATTTGCCTAGGAGTGGAATTGGTGGATCATAAGATAATTTCGTACTTAACTTTTTGCTTAATTATTTTTTAAAGCAGTTGCATCATTTACAATCCCACAAACAATAAATAACTGTTGAATTTCTTTACATTATTCAACACTTGCTATTTTTTGTACTTTAGATTTTAGCCATCTTGGTGAATGTGAAGTGGTATAACATTGTGATTTTTATTTGCGTTTCCCTATGACTAATGATGTTGAAGATCTTTTTAGGTGCTTTTTGGCCACCTGTATATTTTCTTTGGAGAAAAGTCTATTAAAATCTTTCATTGATTTTTTTTGGCAGTGCTGGGGATTTTGCAGATTTTTAATTGTGTTCCATCTTTTTATTATTATATTGTAAGAATTCTTTATGTCTTCTTCTGGATACAAGTCCTTTGTCAGTTATATGACTTGCAAATATTTTCTTCCATTGATTCTTTACATTTTCATAATGGTATCCTTTGACACATGGAAATTTTAAGTCCAATTTATAGGTTTTTCTTTTGAGGTTCATACTTTTGGTATTGGATGAAACAAACAAATGCTTAGGCCAAGGTTATAACAATTTACTTGAAGAGTTTTATAATTTAGCTCTCTTACATTTGGCTCTATAATTCCATTTTGAATTTTTGTATATGGTATAAGGTATATATGTATATATATGTATATATATGTATATATATGACATATATGTATATATGTATATATATGACATATATATATGTATGTGTATATATATGTATATATGGGTATATGTGTATACCACATATATGTATATATCTGTGCATGTATATGTATATATGTATGTGTATATGTGGGTATATGTATATATCACATATATGTATATATGTTGCATGTGTATATATGTATATATCATACCTCACACCATATATATATATTCCATTAGTATCATTTGTAAGAAGATTATTTTTTCTTTAATTATCTTGGTATTCATCATTAAATTTTCAGGAATAATTGATATGACCTATATAAAGTTCCTAGTATATTCAGTTCAATACATTGGAATCAATTTATTAAATCAGCTTGAGATTTTTAATGTAGGGATTACAGATAATAACAGCAAGAGAAAACATTTTATTTAATGCTTCTTGTGCACCTGGCACTTCATTTCAATGAACACAATAACTTTGTACAGTGTCATCATGAAATAGGAATTGTTTTAATCTCTTTTTATTCAGATGAAGAAATTTAGACTTGCATTGAGGAAGGAACTTACTCAACGCCCAAAGCCATACAGGTAGAAAACCATAAAGTTCATCTTTAAATTCAAACAGCCTTAGATTATGATGAGAATTAGTCTCAGAGGTATGAAGGAGAAGCTTGTCAGGACAATGTAAATATAGAATGGGGTGTGCACTGACTGATATGGTAAGAGGCTGTAGAGCTTGACCACATGGATTTGAATCTGGGCTCAGTCACTTACAAGCTGCATGTCCTTGGGCAGTTCAGTGCCTTCCACATAAAATGATGGTATGGACTTGGTATAACTCAGAAGTAGGGTATATGCTTAGCATGTGCAAGGTTTTGGGTTTGATGCTCAACACTAAAAGTAAGCTAATTAATAAAGACAAAATAAAATGGGAGAAAATCAGGCTTCTTATGGGTTTGTTGTAAGGAATTTATGAGTTCATATGTATAAAGTATGTAGAACACACGTAGCATATAGGAAGTATTAAAAAACTTGTCAGTTATGACACTAGTAGAGAGAGCTCTAAGCCTCAACCCAAGTGTCCTTCCTGAATTATTCTTACTCTCAGAGCTGGCTTCATGGCAGTGTACCCTGTACAGCTACATAGGAGCCTGACCTCAAAAGGGTCTTGCACATGGGTCAATGCTCTGTTGTCATCATCCCCAAAATGATGAAATGAAGAAGGGACACTTTCTTACAACCAGTCCCAGGCAGGGCATAGACCTGGCCAGAAGAGCTCCCTTCCCCAGTGATGCGCGACACAGCCCTCAGGGTAGTCTCTTCATACCACACACCTCCTTGGCTACTTTGAGCTCCAGTGTTTCTCAGTATGGAAGATAGCACTGCTTGCTTTAATTACCAAGCCATTGAAGCCAACACACACCCACTTGACATTCCTGATTTATTACCTAAAAGTGAGTGCAATGCATAGCGGGGCCAAATCCTACCTCTATTATTGGACTGAAAACCTCCATTGACTTCAGTTGGCAGCCTGTACCACTAATTGAGGACAGAGTTTGGCCCCACGGGTTTTATATAGAACATTTTTCCTTATTTCTTGTTTTCATGGGTGTGTGTTGTGGGCTGGGGATTATTTTTATGTTTTTCCACTTCCTGATTAGTTTTAGGACTTGTTTATTTGGAGACTGCTTTAATAAATTTGCACAGCAGGGTGAGGTAGTAACAGGGTCGGTGTACTTAACCAGGAACCGCCTTCTTTTCAGTTTGGTTTTTGGTATTTAACTTCAAGGCACAGTCACTCTGATTTGGTACCAAATCCCCAGAAGAGGTTACCTACCCTCGATTTAGACACCCTGGGGTGTTTGACTTGAGGCAGGCTCTGCTTCCATGCCACTATGCAGCAGTGTCTGTGACACGTCACCAGTGCCCTGATAAAGTGCACTTGAGTTCCTGCCTGTTTGCTCCTCCAGACTGTGGAGACCAGCGGGAAAGGACTTGGCCACTGGTGTCATCCTAATGCCTACTTTAGGTCCTTTTGTGAAAACCTTTGTTTGAGTTATTTCCTGAGCACCCATGTGGCAAACGTGGTAGATGTGACAATGAATAAGACAAATGAGGTCCCAGCTCATGAGGGGCTTACATTCTGTTGTGAGAAACACAGTTCTGGGTATGCAAAGGGTTGTAGCAATACTTGTTTATTTCTTTATAGCAATCTTACTCTACAAGTATTGCAGGAAATAAAAGTGACGTGCGCGCCTGTGTGTGTGTGTGTGTGTGTGTGTGTGTGTGTGTGCTCGCGCATGCGCGCACAACTTGGTCATCAGGGTCAGCTCCCAGAAGAGATGATTTCTGAGTTGAGACCTGAGGAAGAAGGAACCAGCCGTATGCGGACCAACTTTGCTCAGGGAGGGAATAGCTGACGCAAAGACTGCACATCAGGAACAGGCTTGACTTTGAGAAGCAAAGGGCGGGCAGGAAGATGGTGACTGTGAGGACAGCAGAGGGATGAGCCTGGCTAGGTAGGCGCTTTTCAGATTGTGTCGACCCTTGTGCTGGCCCTATTAAGGAATCAGATTAATTCTGCAGACAATGGGAACCTTAGCGAGAGACACGTTGTAATTTTCAATGAGTGCTTTGGTTGCACTGTGGAAAAGAAGCTGGGGCTGGGGTGGGCACATTAGAAAGCAGGCAAACCAGTTAGGAAGCTTTAGCACCAATTTAGGGAATTGCCTGGATTATTCCAGAAAGAAACTGATCCAGTCTCTGTTGAGGCTGGTAGTGGAAAATGGAAGTGGAGTGACACATCAGAGCCCACAATTTCTTGCTCTGAGAGCCAAGGTAACATTCCTCTTGACTGAGTTCTTGCAACTACATTTAAGAACCTGGAGCCCTGGCCCTGTGAAGCGGGTGAGACTGAGCTCTTTGGGAGTAAAGAGCCAGCTTGGCTGGGAATGGAGAGGGAGAAGTCACACATACAGCCAACGACTCTCCTAGGGCAGGAAACTGGAGAGAGGTGGGCATATCCAAGCAGAACGACAGTGTGACAAAGAGCTGGGGGGATGATAGGGTGAAATGATAGCTTGTTTAATAGAGGACGCATTGCCTCTATCGGCAATGTAGAGCCTGACTGCCCGAGCCGTGCACTGGAACTTATTTAAAGAGGCTATTGTAAAAGTCTCCGAGCCAGTTAATTACCAGTTTTTGTTATGTCAGGAACTCCTCAAGTTAAAGCAGAAAGAAACCATTCATGAGTATGTTCCAGTTCTGTAGTTTAATGGGACATGTAAAAAAAAATTTAAAAACTGATAAAATGATTTAGTTCATGGGTGGATTGAAAACCCTCACAAGAAAAGCTGAAATTACATATTGTGCTCCATCTCCTCCTGTAGAAGTCATTGAAGTGGCTGCAGGCTTAATTGGGCTAATGACCATTACTGTTATGCATAAAACTCAGGTATCCACAGAGAACTGACACAGCCCTGGAAAGGGGCTGTAAATATGAACCCAGGTGAACTCACTGACCCAAGTGGGTGCACATTTCCAAAGGAGAAAAGGAAAAAGCATGGAAGTATCACGTGGACACAGCCCAGGAGCCTTCTGTGACCATGTTCTGCTCTGCCTTGTCCTTCAAGAAATGTGCATGTGGAAAACAAATGAAAAAAAAATCAAAATATTCTATCGAAGACAATTTTTGGAGGGGTTAAGAGGTTCAGATACCAGGAAATGAAGAGGGAGAGGAAAATTTTTAAAGGGGCATGTGTTGGCATTCTGTTGCTAGAACAAAATACCTGACAAATCCATTTAATGGAGGAAAGATTTATTTTGGCTCATAGTTTTAGAGGTTTCAGTACATGGCTGTCTGGTTCCATTACTTTGTTCCTGAAGTGAGGCAGAATATCATGGTGGAAGGGCTGGTGGAGCAGAACTGATCACTTCATGGTAGCCAGGAGAGAGAGAGAGGG
>NW_004624742.1:10287150-10311890 GCF_000247695.1 Heterocephalus glaber | reverse complement strand
GAAGCCCCTTCCTCTGGGCCAGGAGCAGCGGGACAGAAGGTGGCCCAAAAGCCCTTTCCTCTGGGCTGGGAGCAGTGGGAGGGATGGTGACCAGGAAGCCCCTTCCTCTGGGCCAGGAGCAGTGGGATGACAGCTAAGAAGCCCCTACCTCTGGGCCGGGAACAGTGGGACTCAGTACCTTGGTCTGGTGGTCTGGTGTCCTCTGCTTCTTTGTATTGTGGAATCAGGTGGCTGCCTGTCTGCAGTGGGGTGATTTGGTGTCTTCTGTGAGACTCAGGACCTCGGTAGGGGGTGCACAGACCTGCCTGTCTGCAGCGGGCTGATTCAGTGTGTGTTCCGTGCTACTGGGGACCTCGGTCATTTCACTTATTTCTTACCACAACCCTGTATATATTCTTTTCCCCATTTAACAAAGGAGGAAGACAAAGCTCTACCCATTTAAGGTCCATGGCTCACAGGGAGTAGAGGTGAATGTCAGCCTGGCACGTCTGAGCCCTGGCCTATGATCTTTCTATTCTGTGATCCTGCTTCCCTCCAAGTCCTTAAAAGGCAGGTAACTTGGGGCTGGGCTCTAGCTCAGTAACAGAGTGCTTGCCTAGTAGGTGCAAGGCCTTGGGTTCCATCCCCAGCACTGCAAACAGTTGATCATGAATAAATAAATAAAGAAAAATTATAAGTTAGGTAAACTTCCTTCCACTCAGGCATATGTACTTCCGTGATGATAAGTGATAGACATCAGACAAAGCTGTGTAGATGTAACCTGGATCAATATGGTAACCAACCAAGGCTCATTAACAACATACAGAGCATTCCTGAATTGTGATTATTTTCTTTAGAAATGATTGTGTTGCAGAAGCAAGCAATTTTGAGCTCTTGAGAATGTTTAGTTCACAGGGTTTATGGCTATAATGATTTGGAATCATAGCTATCTTGGGTAATCGCTTAGGTCATTCTCATTTACAGTTACCTAGGTTATGACAAGACAGATTCACATCCCTTACAATGCCACTGGAGAAATGACACTTTTAAAATTCTGAAATTTCCAAAGAGGTGTCTTGTGTTTCATAATCTCTTACCTCTCCATTCTAGGCATGTGAGAATAAACTAAATCCTTGGAAGAATAATATTTCTAGAAATATGAGCAAAAACTTAATTCCTTTCATTTTATATCCAGATATTTTCCAGCAGGAGGAAAATCTCTGTAGAATACAAGGATCCCCCAAAAATAAAATTTCCAAAGAATTCCCCTTTTAGCAGAGTGCATTGTATTACTTTCAAACTAGCTGGTGAATAAAAGACACTTGGAAGATTGCATAATTTACTTAAAATATTTCCTCGGGATAAGGAGACACATTTATAATCTATCAAGAAGCATTTTTTCTTGATCAACCCCTGTGCTTAGTTGATCTTTACATGTAGGATTTTAGTAATCAATGCAAGAGATAAAATTTATGAATAAAATCTTAGACCAGGCAGTGTGGAGAGGCCAAAATGAATAAGTCTTGATCATTGACCTATGTAGCCTTGCAAATTAGAAAAAGGCTCAAGTCAAAGACAATACACTTGTCATAAAGGTTGGGATATGACATAGTCTCTAAAAGAACAAGAAGCAAAGTTCTGTAGGGGAGAGGGAAGAGATTATTTCTGCCTGGGAGAACAGGGCAGACTCTGAGGAGGAGGTGGAATATGAAATGTGGAGGCTTTGGGCAGGCTGAATCAGGTGGAATGCTCCAGGGAAAGGAGAGAGCAGAGGCAAGGTCATGGGGTCACAATAGCATGGGATGAAGGAGGGGATCTGGCTCGGTTGGTAGTGGAGGTAGAATTGCCAGGTCAGGTTGGGATAGGACTCCAGGAAAGTGAGCCCTGTCAGTGTTGCCACCTACCTTGCTCTGAGCCACACTTCCAATTCCTTTCTTAAGGGTTCAAGGATATGAATAGACTCAACAAATAAACAAATGAAGGAAGATCCTATGAGAAATAAAGATGAACAAAGCCTTTAAGATGGTTGTGATATATTCCAGTGTTTAATTCATGTTCAGCATAAGTTGGTGACATTTGGCTTTTGACCATGACAGATGTGTTCAATTTAACATCATTTTGGAGAAGAAGGACAAGAAGAAGAGGAGGAGGAGGAATAAGAGGAGGAGAAGGAAGCGGTGGCAGCCTTGGGTTCCCTCCCTTTAAAAAATCAGCTAGACAATTCTAGGTAATAGAGACATGGCAGGGGGTATCACAATCCCCAACTTGAAACTATACTACAAAGCTACTGTGATAAAAACAGCATGGTACTGCAAAGAAACAGACCTGAGAACCAGTGGAACACATTAGGGGATGCAGAAACAACTCCAGAAACACTCAGCCGTCTCATCTTCAACAAAGGAGCCAAACATCCTCGCTTTATTTCTTTAATAAATGGTGCTGGAAAAATTGGGTTTCAACTCGCCAAAGATTAAAACTAGACCTATATCTCTCACGATGTACTAAACTAAAATCTAAATGGATTAAAGATCTAAATATTAAAATAGAAATGCTGAATCGGCTGGAACAGAGGTTAGGTAGAAGTCTTGAAGACATTGGTGTAGGAAAAGATTTTATAAACAAAATCTCAGCTGCCCATGAAGTAGCACAAACAATCAACAAGTGGGATCTCTTCTTATTAAAAAGCTTCTACACAGCCAGAAGAAGGGGCTTTCAGGCCACCATTCCACCTCTTCCAGCCCAGAGGTGGTGAGCCCTGTGGGCAACAACAGCACCCCCCTCCCATCGAAATGAGAAGACACGTAAACAAGTCTCAAAACCAGACTTCCGGATGACCTACAGCAGCACCAAAGGGAAACGAGATGGAACACTCTGATACTCAACCACCTGGACTCCCTGAACTGGCAACAAAAGAGGGTCTGGAAAACATGAAATCAGAAATGATTTCTCAAATAACAGCAGAGATTGTGCTCATGGTGCAAGACATGATTAATAAATCTAGAGAGGAGCTGAGGAACATGATGGAATCCCAACATAGGAAACAAAGGGAATCCATAAAACAGATACAAACAGATTTCCAGGAGATGAAAAACTCCATTGAAAGTCTATGCAGCAGAATGAGCCAATGTGAGGACAGAATTTCAGATATAGAAGATAAGATTGCAATTAGTGACCAGGAAAAGAAAAATTGCTTCAAAATTATAAAGGACCACGAGAAATCAATCCAGCAGCTGCTAGATGATGCAAAGAAGAATAACATAAGACTGATTGAAAGAAACAGGAGAGAGTGCACATGACATTAAAAAATCTGTTCACAGAAGTGATGGCAGAAAACTTCCCAAGGAGGGGAAAAGAACTTGACATACAGATAAGTGAGGCATATAGAACTCCAACTAGCCTTGATCAAAAAAAAATCTACACATAGGAATATGATTGTTGAGATTCCAAAAACCCAACAGAAGAACAAAATTCTACAAGCAGTGAGAGAAAAGAAACAAATCACATACAAAGGAAAGCCCATCAGATCACAGCAGACTTCTCAACACAAACCCTCAAGGCAAGAAGAGCTCAGAGTGATGTTTTCCAAGCCCTAAAGGAAAACAGCCTCCAACCCAGGTTGATGTACCCTGCAAAACTATCTTTCAAAGTTGATGGAGAAATAAGATACTTTCATGACAAAGAGCATCTTAGGAGCTTCATGAATGCGTGATGGGATGGCCTGGTACTGCCCAGTTGAGAGCTCCCGGGTTGCACTCGCAACACCTCTTCCCGAGTGCTCAGGAGCCTCGGGGAGACCGGATGTTGTCATGCAAACTGTTCATAAAGCTGCTCAGCCCTGGGGACATGTAGGGCGCCTTCTCTTAGCATCACCCCCGGGACACTGCTGCTCCTCCTCGAGTCCCTGGGGGTGGCCACCACAGCTGGCTCCAGGAAGAGGCTCCAGAATGTATAATTGCTTTGGTGTAAATCAGTCCAAAATGGGGAGAAGGCTCTGGGGGACCGTGGAGTAGTGTTTGACATGTTGCTAATATGTATTAAATAGCTCCCAATAAAAATGGACATGGCTTTCTGCTACACTAGGCAGATTGCTCGACTCTCTGGGGATTGACTACTTGCAGGGAAAAAATGAGGGCTTCTAAGACTCTGACTGGTGTCCTAGCAAAATTCATTTTCTCCTGTTGAGGTGACTCGTTCCCAGCGGCAAGGATGGGAACACGTGCCCACCTGCGCACCGCAGGCCGATGGCCCAGGCTCCCGCCCTGCATGTAGCAGGCAGTGTGACCTCGAGTTGGGGGGACCTGGGTAGGGCCTGGAGCCAGGGCTTCTAGCCCTTCTTGTGCTTACCTGAGCTCACAACCTAAAGAAAATCCTTTGATATCAGAAGGCCTCTCCCCTTCCCTCCCCTCCTTCCTCTCCTCCTCATCCTTCCTCTCCTCTTTTTCCTCATTCTCCTCCCCTGCTTCCCCTCCCCCTTCCTTTCCTCCTCTTCCTCCTCTTCTTTTCTTCTTCTCCTTCTCCTTCCCCTCCTCTTTTTCCTTCTTCTTCTGTAAATGAGGGTAAACTGAACACATTTGTAAATACCAAAAGTTAAGCGTCACACACTAGCCACAGCAATAACAAGGTCCTTGTTTTCTTAAAGCACAAACCATTCAGCTCATTCAGGTGCAAGAACTGCAGAGCCATCATTATCTTCTTCCTTCTTTCACGGAAAGGGAGCGAGGATGAGTTGACCATGCCTGCCATCCCACTGGTCCACCCACCAGGGAAAATTAGGGACTCTGATCTTTAAAATGGTTCCACTCCCTAAGATGACCCCTGGCACCAGCAAACCATTGCTTGCAGGAATATAGTGACTCAAGCAGTTGAGGTAAGAAGTTTTCTCCTTATCTTCTGACTATACTCAGAGTTTAGAACATTCTTTCCAACCAGTACCCTCAGTGTTCTATGAATGTCCACGACACCAGTCTCCCCAAATGCCTACCGGTGAGCGGATATTTTGTACCTCCTGCTATGATTCAGTCCTGGCCTTTCTGCAAATTGGGCTAACCTATCAAGCTAAGAAGTCAAGTGGCATGGAGGCAAATCAGGGATTCAGGTCAGGGTGTGCACAGCTGCCTCCAAGAACCCCAAGCTTGGTGACTCCCTAGAAATTTCCTGTGGGGCCCTGTTATGGCAGAGCATTGAATAAGTTAATGGCTCAGTCAGCTGTGAGACACTCCACTGCGGTGTGCAGAATGCCACCACCATTAGAACAAGCAAATGGAAAGCAAAGTGCTAGCAAATAAAGAAATGATTTCTTTTCAGTGAATGGGTGGTGTTTAATCTGATAGGGAACAAGTGAACCTGCAGTTCTTCTTGGTCAGTAGTGGCCCAAGCCCAGCTAGAGGTTTAGCATGTGTTTCTGGAAGTCATATAAAGGAAGGCTTTCTTCAGAGCCACCTTGGTGTCCTAAGAACTGGAGATCCAGGCCAGAGGTGGCACTCCAAGGGCTGGCATGGGAGGGAAGGCCCGAGGCAGCAGGGACCAGGTGGCACTGCCATCTGGCTTCAGTTTCGTGGTCCTTGGAAAATAAATTGGTGTTCTGAAGGCCAGGGAAGAGGGATCACAGTGCCAGGGAACAGAGTAAATGAAAACTTGTCTCTAGGCCACAGGTTCTGGAATTTCCTATAATTAACATTCCAGCTGAACATTCAAAAGGCCAGGCCTTTGGTAAGCTTGTAAATTAAAACAGGATCAAGTATTTAGAGTCTAGTTATGAGGGTAATGGACTGGGAGAGCATTGCATTTGTTATTTGTGAGATGTGACTCAGTTTTTGCATCTGTAAAGTGGCAATAGATTCAGAAATTTAAAGCATGTTAGTCCTAGTGGAACGCTTTGATTTTTAAAGAAAAGAATATTGAAGTTAGAGAGACAAGCTTGTTATTCTAATAATTTATTATCAGTAAGACTATTGACTGTGCAGAGTGCCTGATGTATGTAAATTCATTTGAGCTTCACAAATTCCTTCTGAATAGTTACTATTATCCCTTCTTTTTAGATGAAAAAACCCGAGACTTTGAGTAGGCATCTTGCCCAAGGTCACAGAGCTAATAATGGGCACAACCAAGACTTCTCATCAAGTTTGGTGAATACTAGATTCCAAGGTCTTTGAAAAGTGACTCGTAGTAGCCAATAGAAAATTCTCCAGTGCTTTTGTAGCTCAGGTGTCTAGAGAGGATCATAAAGGTGAAATATAAAAGAGATACCGGTGTTTTTTTACACAATCCGTGTTCCATTGTCCAACAGTAATAATGATAGCAACAATAATAATAATTAATAATAATAAAACTTTTTGCTTAGGTTCAAGGAATTAACCTGGCTGCAGCTCACGTTGGTCGTGTCCTTCTCTCCTCGGAGTTAGAAGAGAGCCTGACCTCCCTCTGGCCCCTGCTTTCTTCCTTTGGTTGATTATATCGGAAGTCATATTGCAGATGGGACAACAGTGGGTTTTGTGAGATAATGATGTCCACTGGTGTTGAACGGTGTAGAATAAAGTTACATCAAGTAGAAGCTCTTTTCCAAATGATTTCATGTCTAAGATCTAAATTATTTATTTAGGAAATTAATCAGTTTAAATTTTAAAAGTTATGGGATGGTGTGTTTTTTCCTTCTGCCTCTAATGGAAAATTTGAGGGAATAGGCTTTTATGTTATTAAGATAAAACATGAGTTTGCAAAGTTGTCATCTGAACTTTCAGCTGGGGGGCTGCTTAGGCAAAAAATTCTCTGATGATTATTGTATCCCTGGGTACTTGAGGGCAGGAGCCACCTACTGACGATTCTCTTTATCTATTAGTAGTGCAAAGCCTTGCGCAACTGGGTCCCAAACACTTGCTTGTTAAATGGTATATGGAAGAATACTGGAAAAATGGAAACTCCAGCTGGAGAGTAAGCTCCCCTCTTAGCTAACCATCCCTCTTTTCTTGGTTTCTTTCTCTCGCTGCTTGCCTGAACATGGCTCTGAGCTGGGTGGTCATCCCTGCAGGCCACAGAGTGTGGGTTTACCAAGTTGAGAGAGAGATTGGTGCTGTAACTGGCTTCTGTGTTCCACATGCATTTTACCGATACTCATCTGAACACAGTGTCCTGCTTCGGGAATGAGGCCCACTGAATCATGCCAGGCCACTTAGCTTCTCCTCTTTATGTTACAGCCCTTTATCTGAGCATAAAATCACCCCGTATGCGTGTCTCTCTTTACTACTGTGGTTCCCAAGCCCACGAACAACCTCTCCTCTGCTTATCTACTGATATAATTTGTGTATTCATCATGAATACTTTAAGAAAATTTTTCTTTCACTATGTATTGCTAAGGATAGCCCCTTTCTTTGTCTTTATTTTTTTAACCTGAGAGATCTTGTGTTAAGAGGGAATTGTATTTATAATTTATTAAGTGTTTTAGGTGTGTCAGGATCTACACTTGGAACTTTATCAGTATTTTTATTAATCATCACTGAGGTAGGAGGATGACCTGACACTCCTGAAGTTTTTATTTTATTTTAATTTCTTTTTCTTGCAGCTGCCCCAAATGCTGTGCAGCCAACTACGGCTTCATCAAATGCCCCACAGTCAGTCCAGGAGAAATTTGTTTTGGTTGTAGCAAGTTTCAGTCATGGGTCCTTCCCAGACAGTCTCACTACATGACTCTGCTCCTCTGAAGCCCTTCTCATCTAGGTCTGCAAGGAGTACTTTCTCTACCTATGACTAAACACAAAATCTGACACTGGGCAGGTGTGAGCCCACCTTTTATTTCTAGATAAGCAACCTCCTCAGACTCTTAAAGGGGTTAATCTATGCACTGTTTCCCCTTATGTTGTATGTAATATAAATCTTAATAAGGCCTCTCTTGGATAGTACATTTTGCTTATTTGTGATTTCTATCTCCAGTAGAGTAAGCTGAGCTGGTACACTAAGAGATGGAAACACTGGTGCTGAAAGTGGCCAGCAGCTGAGGCCAGTGACCCTGAGGGCAACTAGGAGCCAGCAGCCACTGTCTCCAGTCACCATATTGTTCCCAACAGCTGCTGGATCTAGCTGCCAGGAGAGTGGTGATAGTAGTTTGTGGCATTCAGAGCTCAGGGCTGTTAACACTTACAGGAGCTATATTTTGCCTATTCATGATTTCTATCTAAATTGAGCAAAAGAACATTCAGCTGCTTGCCGACATCATCATTGTACACTTACTATGTGTTAAGCCCTGTGGTAAATGCATTATAGACATCAATTAATCCTTCTAATGCTTGTGAGGTAAACACCATAATATTTTATTGGAGATTGAAGATCAATTAACTTGCCCAAAGTTACCCAAGTAAAAAGTGGCAGACCTTTGAATCAAGTAGGTCAACTTCTACCTCCACGCTTTTAGTCACTTTAATATATCATCTCCCCTTTAAAAGTATGATCTTGCATATTCTTTGCAATAGTCTTGGAAGGTCAATATATTACTGTACATACTTAACATATTTGATCTCTGGTTTGTGTGCCTCCAATGTCCATACTCTTCTCATTCTCCAAATATCTTTTGAGGAAGACAGACTCTGAGTTCACCACTATCACCTGCCCAATTGTTTCTTTCACAGATGCAGCAAGAAGGCAAAAATATTTACAGTACAATGGATACCCTGAACAAATCCATTGGTTTACTCCATTGGCTTGCCAATGTCTTTAGCATTTGTTATTCAGATTTTATGTTCATAACCAAATATGTGCAAAAGACCAAAACAGGGCCCCTGTGGTTAAATTAAGGGCATGGGACCAGTGCCCATCTTGTGTGCTGTTCTCTACCTTCCAGGATCCATGGTCTCTGCAGCTCCTTCATCAAACTCTGAAGGACACCAGAAAGCACAGCTGGAATATCAATCTCATCCCAAGTCAGGAACACCTGGCAACTATCACTAAGTAGATAGTTATTTATCCTATTTCTGTATTTGTCATGTGTAGCATTATTTCAAGACATCAATGATTTGAAAAGCAAAAATATATTCCCCTATTCCATCCAAAGATACATTTTCTAGGCCATCTTCCTATAGCTACCATTAAAAGAAACATATTGGTCAGATCAAATCAATAACCACCCATCTAGTTAGTGCTAACTAGTCTGGGAGTTAAATATGACACAGTAATTGCTGTTCTCAGTTATGATATTATTATTTATGATGATGATATTATTATTATTAGTTTTCTGAATGTCTTAAACTCAAGTAGATAGGGCATCTCCAAGATTAAAACAAAATAATCTATTGTCTTGGATTTCACCTTCCACGAAAACCTGAATATTCGGATCATGAGAGTAGGTCACTTTACTATTTCAACTAAGGACTTAGAATTAGATGTAGCTGACTTTCTTCCTACAAACAACTCAGAGGACATGCTGGTCCTGTACTTTAGCTGCTTGTTTCCTTTGTATGAAACCAAATCAGATCGTATGTAACTCATTGCAAAACATAAGTACCGTAAAGCCAAACTTAAAGTTTTCTGGATGTATCTATTATCTTTATCATTTTATTATCAGACTAATTTTTAAAATTCTGGTGTTAATATTTCATGTAAGGAAAATCTGACTCCTCTAGAGCTAGGAAGGTGAGAGAGATTAAATGTATGACTTTTAGGTTATGAGTATATTGGAATTGTGACAAAAAATATTATATGTCCACCAAATCTCATTCCTTTGTGTTTCAGGCAGCTTTGCAGTTATGTCACTGACTTCTGGCCAATAGAGGTTGACAGAAATGATGTAAACCATTTCTACTGACCCATGAAGTGTCCAATATTTTCTGACCGAATGGAAAGAATCCTGAAGCTTTAGAAGAGGTTGGAACCAGAGGATAGAAAGAGTTCAGGTCTCCCAATGACTATGTAAAAACTTCTTCCATCATCCTGCATTGAATGTGAAATAAGCAATAATCAAAATTTCTTGCACTAGACCACTGAGGTTTGAGGAATGCTTGTCATAAAAGTTAGTCTACCCTGAATCAGAGGCACAGTGAACAAAAACATAAGTAGAACAGCCAGACAATTTTTGGGTTTTCTACAAACTTTCCCACTTACCAGCTATGTGACCTTCCACAAATTACTGAACCTTTCAGAGTTTCAACTTCATTTATAAAATGAGGATATAATAACACTTATAGGATTGGAGGAGAACTCTGTGGAAATGTATGTCTATGGTGTCTGTTATACAGCAGGTGTAGTGAGATTACAAATTTACTCACACAATCTAATTGTGCAAAGAAAATGTAGTTCCTTTATTTCTCTATAACTGATTGAGTTTTCTTCAAGATCCTACAGCCCTGAGGTAGCAGACAAACAAACGTGAACTTTAAATGAGCCAATTAACAATATGTTAGTCTCCTTGTGGTTCAAAACAGTCCTTTTCAGGTAAGTGTTCAGGATTTCAGAATCCTCCCCCTCCACGGTCCATGGGTGAGTTTATTCTGCTCCCATAGCAGCAGAGAATGGCCTTGGAGGTCTTTGGGTAGGCTTTTGGTTGTTCCCTACCCTTGCTGGACCAAGTCCTTTCCCTGTTAGTACTAGGCCTGCTGGCAATTGCTGTGGAAACTTGAGACCTCTTCTCTCTCACCTTAGAAAGAGCCTGGTGGGCCTCCCTTTGGGCCTAGCAGGAGCTGCGCTGCCTTCTGAACTCTGGCTAACTTGCTTCCTAGCCTTGGCTGCTCCAGGCCACAGGACCACTGTGCTCCTCAGTGGTGACCCCTGTGGTCATCTGTCCACAAGTCAGTTATTTTTCAATTCTTTCTACAGAGCATCTGGAGTTTCTAAGTACTTCCTGTACAAGGGAGATTCTTGCAGATCAAGTCAGGCCCTCCAGCCTACCCATGACTTGGCTCTGATGTGGATACCCCATGTTGGGCTTGAGGGTATTGGTAGTCCTCTCTGCAAGGTGGACTCTCTCAGAGATTCAGACAAGGAAAGGCCTTCTTTGCCTTTGGTATTTGTGAAAGTCAGACTCTAAGGTGATCCCTGTCACCTTAACCACATCTTGGTGTTTATATCTCTCTATAATCTCATCTCTTTGAATTTGTGTGAGACCTATAATTGTTCCTAACCAACACAATGTGACAAATGTATGCAGGTAACTATGATTATGTTACCCAAGATTTAATTTGCTAGCAGACTTGCTGTAGATATTGCTTTGCTGTCTTAGAGACTGGCCTTGTTGGGAAAGCCAATATGACAAGGAGCTGCAGGTGACCTTTCAGAGCTAAGTGACCAGCAGAAACTGTGGGTGATCTCTAGGATCTGAAGGCAGCCAATGAAAATTGGTCAGTAGAAAGCCAGGACCCTCAGTTTTACAGGCAAAAAGAAATGAAAACTGCCAACAGTGTGATTAAAATTGGAAGTGTATTCTTCTCCAGGCAAGTCTCCAGAGGAGAATGCAGCTCAGCCACCATCTTGGCTATAGTCAAGAGGCTCCTAAGCAGAGGATCCAGATAATTCCAACCCACAGAAATAGTAAGATAATAAGTGTGTATTATTGTAAGCTGCTAGGATTGTGGTCTATTGTTATGTACCAATTACCTTTTTTTTTTCTTGTAAGAGAAGGCATGCATCTTCAGTATTTCCTCCTCCCCTCGCCCCTTTATCCTTCCCACTGTCCAGAGAGGACCAGAAAAGCACAGTGTTCGCTTTTCTCTTCCCATCCTCCCACCAAACATACATCATAATTTACTGCTGGCTAAAGTAGTATTTACTCTCTCTGCTTCTTTGAGCTCCAAGATGTGGAGTGGCTGTTATAAAATATAATTTAGAGGAGGAGGTAAGAAATACACAGAGAATTAATATTTTAAAAATATTATTTCCATTATAAAACTCATTACATTTAATTTTCTCCGCTTTAGATTCAGTTAGTCTGAGCCTCATTGTTTTCTCAGATCAGGAAATTATTTATATAATTTTATATCATCTTCTTTAACTTTTAACTTTCATTTTCTCTTTGGTTTTTCTCTCTCAGTCTTTTCCTGACACAAGAAAGGCTATTGGGTTGGGTGGCTCACTTATTTATTTATATAAATAAATTTATAATCCTTGGGCCAGGGATTTAGCTCAGTGGCACTGCACCTGCCTCACAAGCACAAGATTCTGAGTTCAATCCCAGGTACCAAAAAACAAACCAACAAATAAGTAAATAAATTTATAATGCTGGATACAAATGCTTACTGGGTCTGGTTTCCCATGGGGATGTATCTGTTGAAAGAATGATCAAGATAAGTGACTCATTAGGACCTGGTCCATGGAATATGATCACAGATGGTTAGACCTGGAAAGAGATCTATAAAGTCCAAGATGGTCATTTTATAGAAAAGGAAACTGAGGTTCAAGGAGATGAGATGATTTGCAACAAGTCACTCGGTTGGTTATTCCAAAGCTGGAGCCAAAAATCTGAATATTCGAATTTGCAATCCATGCACTGTCTTAAGCTTATCATGTACAAACTGCAAGTCAATATACATCAGAAAATTCTTCATCAAGCAAGTTTTGCTAGAGTGGATTCTTTTTTAGGTCTACTTTCTTGAAACATCTTCCTTTTGCAAGAATTAAGTTTTTATCCTTGTCTGCTGATAAGGTAAATTCAAAGAATAGCCACTTTGGTCTGACCTAAAATGACAATAACATTGCACAAGTATGTCCCATCACACTCTGGGGAGGGAGGTATGGGAATTTACAAACGCTGGGCTCCAGCTGGACTGTCTGGGTCTCAACATAGCCTTGGCCAGAAACAGAATTTTTAACCATGCTTTTATGTGTCATCACTTCTTCCATTTTCTATCTTTCCTTTTTTCTTCATAAGAAAGAGAGCTAGATTTCTCCTTCCCCCCTTTTTAGTCATGATTTCAGATGAAGCACTGGAAATATGAATACAGTCTTGTGAAAAGGAATGAGTTCTTTTATTAAGAAATTCTTTTCACCCCTAGAATTAGAAAATGATTTGGATCATAGAAAATGACTTTTTCAAAGCATGTTGTTATTTTATTCTTGGTTTTCTTAAGTGAGCTCCCTGCTGTAAGTAGATCGAGACACTGTCACTCTTTGCTTTGTTTTATTTTTTTTCCACAGTCCTAACAATACTCAGTTCATGATGTCAAGCATGGTGCTACATTTCAGTTTCATGGGAGATGGTGTAATATGGTGGAGAAGGACTATCTGGTTATAAAGTCAAACAGATCTGAGATCAGAGTTCTGAGATTTGGGGCAGGTTACTTAACTTCTCTGAGTCTTAGTTTCCTTGCAGGCAAAGCAGAGAGACTGATAGGGATGTCGTGACCATCACATGAGCTAAGAATGCAACAGTTCTAGCATCATGCCTGCTCCTATCATGTGTAGGATGCTTTATTAGAATTATTAAGGGTATTTGAGTAACATTCCCAGCTGCTCTGGATGTTTCATTGAGCAGTCACTGTGTCTGCCTTTCTCACCATTATAACCCAACACCCAGTTTAGTGCACAAAAGGTATTCACAACATATTTTTGTGAATGAATGATGAATTGATCATCAAAAACTGCTATTAATAGTATTTCCTTAATTTGAGCAGCACATTAACAGATCACACAGATTAACTGAGTCCTTTCAGCCACACCTCCCACCCTCAGGCTTGGCCCTAACAAATGAAGGTCCAAGGCTTCCTACCTTGGTCCTATTTAGTCCAAGCTTTGTCTAAAAGTGTTCCTTCATAATCTTGTATCAGTTGGAGCTTATAGAAAATTCCAACAGCCTGAAGTTTATAAAACAATCCCTGTAGAAGAGCCAGAAAGGGTAATGTTAAAATAATCTTGTTAGAAAAGATGTTTCTTAAACTTAGTTCTCAAAATTCAAAACCCAGTGTGAACCCCTCATGAGTTCAATAATTTCCAAGGAAACTGAGGCTTTTAATGTTCCTCTTCCATTATAGATCATTTCCTTCTCATTGGAAGCCTCTAACAGCAGTTGAGATGGAAATAAAAATAGTCAGAGGAGAGAGAGTGGGAGAAATTAAAAAAGGACTGTAATATGGAGACAAGATAGATCCCTGGGAGACCAAGAGTTTTGTAAACAAGCTCTTTCTGGATGGTGATTAGATTCACCTTTGTCTCTCTGGGGTTAACCACAGAGCTTGGACCAGTAAGCTGACCAACCCACCTTCTTGGGTGAAAGGTAACTGTGAGGTTAAGTGGTGTAGGCTAAGGGGCCCAGTGTGAATAGCCAGAACAGAGGAGGCTGAAACGGACAGGTGTCCACTGCCTGTGCCGAAGAACAGGATGGAGAAAACAAGTGCTTAGAAGGAAAGGGGTGGGGAGAGAAGACAAAAAGCTGGAATGAGAAGCTCTTCTACTTTTAATTTTGCTTTTGGTTGCTTTATTGAAGAAAAGCAACACAGGAGAACTGTCAAGAGCAGCAAGTTCTTGAAGGAATTAAAGGCAAATATGGGATAGAATTAACCCTTTGTTCTTTTCTCTCTGAAGACTTCCAGGCCGATTCTCCATTCTCCATTGCCTCTTCATCTTTGTGTCTGTGTTTGTTTCTCCCGCTAGACCATAAGCAGCTGAGGGTAGACAATCTGTTTTCCTCTTTGTTTTCACCCTGGACCTAGCTGATGCTAGTTCATTTGATGCCTAATGAGTTGAATTGGCAAGAACATTTGGTACTTGTTAGTGGATGTGTCTGTATAAAGAACCTCCACTTCTCCACAGGTGAGACACTTGATTCTTTCCCCACTCTCTTCCCATTTGGGATACACATAATCAAGAGCAGAGCACTAAATTATATGGGAAATATTTTGTACTTGTACACATGATGTTTCTAGACATTATTGGGAGTATTACGTAAAAATTAATATCCACATATGTCAACTCTATTCTTAAGATGTTAAAGGGAAGGTGTACGTGAATGAGACAAAGGCAGTTGGAAACGTGGCAGGGTTTCATTATAATCTACTAGCCTACATCTCAGATGAGGTTACTTCATGAGTATGAGGTAATTTAACTTCTTCTAGCTTAAAGTCCTACCTATTCCAAGCCCTGCAATATTAGAAATAGGTAAAATTATGTCCAGGGATATGGCTAGAACATTTTTTAAAAAATAGAATGGACAGGACATGAGCTTCATTGGAATGTTATGGAAGGAGAAAGAAAATAAGGACAAGAGATGGAATAAAAGGAGCAATAAGAATGGTGCAGTGGGGAAAATAACACTGTATTGTTATTACTTTTGATATGCATGACAGGTCAAGGCTGCACTTCTTCATACTGAGGTCAAAGGACATGGTTTATGACAATAGAAGTTGCAAATTGGCCTTTGAGTGATAGGAAAATTGTGTCATAATTTTATGGAGAAACAGATTCTGGCTTTTTCTGGGTCATAGTGTCCCTTTTAATAATTTGATGAAAACTATTGGAGCTTTTCCCCAGAAAAGTATACAAATACCCCCAAATTGGCACATTTTAGGGGTTCACAAATTTGAACAGTCTTTCCATTAACTGTGTGTGCAAGACCCCTGTTTGGTGGGTAAATTCTCAGTGTTCCTTACACTGTGTCCTGGAGTTGCCATTTACTGCAGAGAAGATGAGATACAAATGTTCTCTGTTTGTGGATAAGGGTTATCTGGTGTCTGCTCTGCATTTTTTGGTGCAAACAGTTGGTTTCCAGAAAAGGGAACTGCTATTAATAGTAAATGTTTGGCTGCAGCAATGTGAAACAGTTTTCTCCAAATGCTCTGTGGAGAACATGGGTGAAGGAACCAAACCAAACACAAATGGCTTACACGGGGCTGTCAAGGGATACACGGGGTTAGTGGTGAAGAGAGGGGATGAAGAGACACACGTCAGTGAAGGTATCTCATAACCAGTGTGTGGCAGTGTTATTGTGTAATGTCATATATCTGCTTTCAAGCTGTAATATGCTTCAGACTAGAGTGAATAGGTGTTAAAAAATAGAAGTCATCTTCCTTTAAAACTCCAGTAGATTGTGTGGAAATGTGTTACGTTGATGCTCTCCCCACAAGGAGGGTCTTGGTGTCTATCCCTTGCATATCCCTTGCATAGCCAACTTCATGTGAATCTAGACTGCTCCTCAGACTTGCTTTAGCCAGTAGAAAGTGGCAGAAGTGGGATTGTGCCAATTCTGGCTAGACTTAAGAAAGCCTGGCAGTGTTCCTGATTTGCTTTTGGGATTCTTGAGCTGTCATATAAGAATATGTTAGCTAGACCATGTGGAAAGGCCATGTGGAGAGGGAGACACCTTGAGACTCCATGAAGGAGAACCAAGGAACCCGATCCCCTGTGGGAACTGAGGTTTCAGGCACAGGACCCCAGTCAAGTCACTTCAGGTACGTCCCACACCCATCCTTTGAGCCATGACTGACCCACAAGATGTGTAAGTAAAGAGGCCATTTTGTATGTCCCAGTTCCCTAAGATATGAGGAGTAAAGATAAGCATACAGCATTGTAAAAAACCACATAAATGATTGTTTTAAGCTACTAAATTTTTGGAGGGGATGCTTGTTTTTACATAGCAACAGGTTACTAAAACGATGATTTTTATCTAGAAGTAGGCATTGTTATAAATTCAATCTGAATCTATGGCCTTGGTTTTGGGACTAAGCATGAGTGCTTTCCAGAAGGGTCTCGAGATTATTCACAGAGGCTAAAAATGACAGTGGAAAAATTGTACTGGAAGCTGGAGAAAAGGTGACCCGAATTATGTAGCAGCAGTAAGAAGCACTGCAGCAATGTTGGGAAAAATACATGTATCTAATGTACTTGTTGATTTTCTTGAGGAGATTATCAGACAGAATGCTGAAAGGACAAGATTTGCCTTTAACTGTGCCTAATGAGGTACAAATAGAAAGACAAGAATTAAAGATGGAACTGTTCAGTTTTAAAGCAGAATTAAGAGGAAACATTTCCAATCTAGGATATATTGAGTTTTTGAAAAAAGAGTATCCTGTTCCCAGCCTCTCCACCCTAAAAAAGATTCACAAAGTAAATTAAAACATGGAGGCAGATATTGATTCCATGGCACTGCCAGGGAAACATGGCCTGGAAGGTCAAGATCAGATCAAGGACAGGGCTATATGACCCTTTATGGAAACCTCAGTAAGATTTAAGTTTGATTTCTATAGATCATCTGAGCTAGACAGTAGGGTTTTAGAGAGCCTCAAGGGCTTATTTCTTTTATGCCCTCTGCAACACAAAATCATTTACAAGAGTATTAATGCCATTTTCTCATAGCACTCTGTCAGCTCAAGGTAGAGAGGCATTTATGTGGGGATATTTTTGTGGGTTGACATTTTAAATAAACTGAATCATAAGTTGATATGTAGGAACCCTACAACAATTTAAATGAATTACCTCCACTTAGACTAAAAGGTATAGGCATGGTTTAGATAAAAAACAATTTCTGAGGCCCTAAACGCCTATGGTCAAGGGAGCACTTGGAGAAAGCCACAAGCACAAACGTAAAGCATTTATAAGAAAAATAATGACTCAAACAATGAAGTCAAGTTTTCAGAGGGCAGATTCAGAAGCCAAAGAGATCTACTTCATGGAGCAAAACTGAGACCAAATCCAAAAAACATTCCTTAATTTTGGAGTTGGAGGATTTCAAAATTGCTATGGAGCAGTGATTTTAGGTGCCTCCTCAACCCCTCTCCCATTTACAAATAGGAGTATCTACTGCAGTTATCCTGTTCCTTTCTTGTTGTAGCATGTTGGGGTGTAAGTTATATAACACTTTTCTTCTTAGTTCACAGGTCCTTGTTTTTGAGGAGCCATACCAGAGTAGCTACACACAAGGGGCCACATATTAAGAACACTATCTGCAACTGTACCTCAGATTTAGACCATGAGCTCTAAGGCTGGTTTTGAGCTGATGCTTTGGCCGTGATAGGATGACACTGGAGGATCTTGGGAAGGAAGGAGCCCATTCTGCATGTAAAAAAATGTAGACTTTTGTGATTAGAGAGCAGACTGTAATACATCTCAAAAGTTGACTCTTAACAATTTCTGTCCTCTCACTTTGCACAAGTTATTCTTCACATCAAGAGCTGGAGGTTATTTCTCCTCCTCTTGAATCCTGACTGATCTTTTCACTGATTCTAACCAGTAGAATATGGTGGAAGTGATTTTCTGGAGCCAGCCACTTCCACTTCCCTGTCTTGGAACTCCACTGCAGGGCTGTGAATAAGCCCAGGTGATATGGAACAAGCAGACAGGTCCCATCTGAGCATCCAGCCATAAGCCACCATGTATCAGTCAGCTTTCCTATTGCTGGAACAAAATACCAAAAACCCACAGCTTAAAGAAGAAGAGGTTTAATTTGGCTCACAGTTTTGAGTAACTCAGTCCATATAAATTTTATATAATAGAGTTAGATCTTCAGATAGCTGAGAGAGCAGAACAGGGTAGACCAGAGAAGAAGGGAACAAAGGCAGGGAAAGTTGGCAGGAAGCCATTGTAGCTGAGATGATAATGGGACTAGGGCTCAAAAAAAGAGAGCAGGTCCTTGGTTTTTATGATGATAGAACTTGATAATTGATGAATTATGAGAAAGGAGAGGGAGAGGGAGGGAGAGAGAGAGAGAGAGCGAGAGAGAGACTGAGAAGAAGGAGGAGGAGGAGAAAGAGGAGGAGGAGAAGACAAGAATAGGGAAGATAAAAATGAAGAAAGAAAAACAAATAGACTCTTCTGAGAGTTTAATATATGGTAGCCTTGTTAACATATTTCTGTCTTCAGGTGAGTAAACAGACCCAGAGGTGTTAAACATCATCCAAAGCCACAGAACCGCTAGTCAGTGGTTGAAACAAATTTCAAGCACAGTCCTGTTAGACTCCAAAGCCCTGCTTTCTCATCCACATCAGGTTCTCCAAGACAAAACTCCAAGTTCTTGTACAGGCAAGATAGTATTAATGCCAGCTATAAAGAAGAGAAAGGGAAAAGAGCTAGTTTTGACAGGAAAAGGGCAGCCCAGAGGTGTGTGTAAGATCAGAAATGAGAGATGGGAGGGCCCGGCCATCTTCCTTGGTGTCTCTTGGCCGGGGGCACACCTGGCAGGCTCTCGGCATCCAGGCTCAGACTGACTTGAGTGGCAGCAGTTAGGACCTTTCCTCCCTGTGGGGAGCACTCAGTAAATGGCCAGTATTATCATGACTTCATGATGGTGGCTCCTATGATCATGCACTGAGCAGAACTCAGCAACTTTCTTCAAGAGTCTTCAGTGCAGCCCTCTCCAGAGATAGGACTGTGACATAAAATAATTTCTGGTGGTCTCTTCCAACTCAATGGCTCTGTATTTCTCCCACCTTAATATGAGACTGGTAAATAAGAACTATCTTGAAATTTTAAATTCTAGCCCAGAGTGTATCATTATACTTCCAAATTTTATTGAGAAAATATTTGAACCAAACAGAGACTTTCATTTTGTTGACTTAAAAGAAAAGTTCATTTATATTCATCCAACAAATATTCATTTATCATTTGCTCACAGAAATAGTCCTATGCTAGGTGCTATCGTAAATGTGAGTAAAGTACAAATGTCTGTCCCCAGGGTGTTTGTAATCTGTTATTGGGCTGGGGTGGGGGAGATGGAAGAAGAGCCTACCTGTGAATACAAGCAGAGTGGGTAACTAACAAAAGTCAACTTTTCTGACTTACTTCAAAGCAGTTTATGGTTAAGTCTTAGGCAGTATAGATATGGAAGGTTAGACACACATGCATGCATGCTCACACATGCACAGAAGGGGGGGAGAAAGAGAGAGAGAGAGAGAGAGAGAGAGAGAGAGAGAGAGAGAGAGAGGAATGAGCTTGAAGCTGACCCTGAGATTAGTTAGGATTTGGACAGCCAGACATGAGGCCAAGTCAGGAGGGAGAAGAGAGAGAAAATCCAGGTAGATCAAGGAGGTAAAGGTACTATAGGTTTGTGTCACAAGAGTGAGGGTCAGCCTGAGGCAAGCAGGGTCCTGCCAAGGTGCATCCTTGAAAGTCTAAGGTAGAAAGGTGAACGGAGAGCTCCAGGTCGGTCACAAGACCAACAGACGTGTAAAAGTGTCCTCACACAGCCACCCAGACCAGGACCGTCCTTGCCTTCTCACAGTCATGCTGGGTGCCATCAAAGAAACATGCTCATCAATTCCTCACTACCCACTGCCACCGACATTGATCACCAATCCAGCTCTCTACATTTGTGAAGCCCTTTACCATTACTGAAACATCTCCTCTTCACTCCCTCTCCCAAAGCTATGAAGCCTTCCTAGGGTGTTGCCAAGGTGGGGAGCAGAGGCAATTGGTTCTGAGGTCAGCCTAGGCAGGGTTGAGAGGCTGTCCTGTTTCTCCCCACAGCCCCTTGGCTTCTAATCCCCATCTTCAGTGATTTGCATGTGTTCTACTTATTTGGGCTGTAAACTCCCACTTGGGGCCTGGGGTGCACTCCCTACTTTGGATAGTGCTTGGCAGGCCAAAAATGGGGCCTAGGGAAAGGTTTCCTGGATACCGAAGAGCACGTAGAAGATTTATACGTAAATGAGTCGGAAATATGGAGATTAAGTTTTCGCTGAGATGCACATGAATTAAGGAGAAAAGTGTTTGAGGCAATTTCAAAAGAAAAGCCATGAAACTTAAAGCATATGGAAAATAATCCAAGATATTGGAGAAGTCTCTAAGCGGCTGGGGTTTGGCTTACAGAGTCCTTGGAGCCCCTCCCCAATTTCACAAAAATCTCATCATTTGAAGAAATTAACATGACTCTAGAGACAGGGTCCATCTCTCCAGGTTTGACTGGCTTATCCCCAATCTAATTGTTGGGATTTTATTTTTTTTTTTTACCTTGTTCTGCGGTTCATGTCTAAATACTCGAAGATGTTTATATTGCATACATTCAGCTTTAATTGGCCCTTAAAAGAAGGTGTTGATTAGAATCTGCTCAACATCAACAGCTAGCTCACACAACATTCTGTAATTACTGTTTATTAATTTAGTTCAAGTGGCATAGTTGAAAGCCCTGTTCAGATGGGAGAAGTAAATTGTCACTGGTATTGAATATGTAAATTATGTGCATTGTAAATTTCCATGAAGAAATGTTTAAAGTTAAATGCTGTGCACATAAACCCTTCTGGTTTTATCTAACCCAGCCCTGGGAGTGGAAGCAGGTCTCCACTCAGAAAGCACATGGTGCTGTAACCTGGCAGGGCCGTGCCTCCGAACCACAGCATGCATCTTACCTAGAGTTTGCAAAATGAGATTTTGTCATGTGTGTTCCCTTTTTCATGAAACAAGGCACCACTAATGTGCTCTCTTTATCCTTGTTCACAGAGCCCTTCTGTGGAGTTCCCTGGCAGATTTTCCAAGGCTGTGTGGCAACCCAGCAAATCCCCTACTGCCCCAGGAAGTATCTGGATGCTGCTCGGTGGCATGTCGAAAACAACAGGAACCGAAGATGACTTTTCTTCAGCAATCGCTGAAATAAGCTACTGTGAGTATGCTTTTTCCTCCCTCCCCCTAGAGTACCAAAGAAGATGCCGAAATAGAAGCAAGTGCTTCTGGGATTGTTTCTGGGAGTCCAGACTCTCTGATCTCTGGAAGCTGTCTTAAAGGCTCTTCAGCTCTTCCTGGGAGAGGATGTGGCCTAATCAGGTTGGTATAACTTTATTCTATCAAAGATTCTTGTTGTATTTAGGATGAATTAAGTGAAATTTTCCTTTAGACATCAGACAAAACCCTTTCCTCTTTTTCTGTAGAATCATGCTTTAGGCAAGTGACCTAATCCATCTGCTCCTTGGATTCTTTATCCATAAAGTGGAGAAAATAATAGCACATACTTCATGTACTGGATGCCAAGATTAATTGGGATAATACCTGTAAAGTGTTTAAAACAGAGCCAGCCCATAATGGAGGGGCAATAACTGTTAACCATTATCTATTTGTAGAAGCTTACATAGATATAATTGGATTCCTTTTTAAGACCTTTCTGATTGTTTGGAAGAATCATCAATTCACAACTAGCCAGAAGAGATAGTTTTTAAAATTAGGCATGAACATCAATGGTTTTTAGTAAGCGTGAAAATTCAATGTATTTTTTTCCTAGAGGTTGAAAAGAGTAGTTGAGGCAAAGAGTACATCTGGCTCCTATGTCAGTGAAGCCCACACTCACCCATTTGGGGGGCTTTCTGTCTTTGTACAAGTTTTTCAGCCCAGATGTTGGATGTTTTCAATTTTGCAGAATCTCACTATAAATGAACTGAAAAAAAAATTGGCCCAACTGTTACTGGGACTAATTATGATGGTTCCAAGGAGAATGTGCACGCTTTCACTTTTCCTTTATGAAGTGTTCCTGAAGAAAGTCTTTTGAATGAAATAACCCTTTTGGATGAAAGCTGACATTTTCAGAAGTAATAATAATACTGCTTCAGATCCACAGAGAAGAAGTAATGGAAATGCCAAGTGCTTCATAGATGCTGGCTTGTTCACTTACCTTACTCTCCTGTGTGACAGGTGACAAGAATTATTCTTCCTGTTTTACAGATGCAGAAACTGAGGCTCTGAGAAATAAAAGCATGAAGTACAAAAGTTCTAGAGCAAATCAGCGATAGAACTGGGAAGGCTGGGGCCTTATAACATGCTTAGGTGCTATCTGCTAGGGACAGTGTGGCTAGGAACCCATTGCCGGGGACATTCCCTCTAATGAGAGCTCCACTCACCCAGATGAGCCTGGTTTTATGCATCAGCTGTGTTTCAGTTAAGTTATCTTGTTCATTGCTGTAAAATGAGTCCCCTTTCTCTACTAACTTCTATGGAAAAATTAGAGACATGGCCCCAAGATTGTTCCATGGGTAGAGTTGAACATTTTGGATATGAGAGTCCTGAATGTTCTTGCCTGGGCTCAAGCATTCTTCAGTTCTTCACTTTTTACCCTACTTCCTTCTGACTTTACCTAACCCAGCCCTGGGAGTGGAAGCAGGTCTTCCTGCCCCAGTAGTGTTTTGAGAACTTGGGGGTGATGTGGTGCAAATCTGTGTGGGCATTTGAATTGCTTTCTCATCTTTGGGCTCACTCCACACAATCTTTCCTCAGGTCCTGGGACATTCTGTTCAGTCAGAGCCGATTGTTGATACTAGTGGAGTATGGTTTTGCATCTTCCTTGGGTGATTCTAATCCATATTCTTACAGATTGCAAATAAGTGTCATCATTTTACACATGACCTAATTTCTTAAGTGTTTTTATTAATTTAATTGCCTATTAATGTCTTCATTGCATGTTGGGCACAGACAGGGACTGAGAGGCCAGAAGAGGTAAACAGAGAAGTGAACAAATAGTCTGCTCTCACAGAAGTGGGAGCTCTCTGGAGGAGGCAGAAGCAAAGAAACCATAATCTTCCAGGAGATGCGCTTTAATGAAGGAATGATGCTTTAATGAAGAAAGTTTAAAAAGAAAAACAGTGTTGGAAGGAATGATGTATAGTAGGGGCATCTACCTAACCCTGTTCTGTGAGGGAGCCAGGGAAAGAATAAAGGAATGAACAGGACGTAACCAGGTGAAAAGTAGGCTAGAGTGTATGCCAAGGTCTGAAACCTTGAGAGAGCTTGGCCTGTAGGGAGCAGCATGCAGTGAGCAGTACTGTAGAGCTCCTGCACATTATGCACACTGGAACTGACTGGAGATAGAGGTGGAGGTGGGTGGAAGCCAGGCTCTTTTGTGCTAAGGAATGTTTAGATATTTCTTTGAAGGCCACAAAGTATTATTGAAAGCTGCTGTGATAGGAATTTAGGCCTGACCAACTGTAAAGTTTCCAGTTCTACAGAACCAATGGGTTCTCTCCTTTGGCACTGAAGCAAATCTTCTGTATACCTAGAAGTCTGTTAGTTAGGGTTTTCCAGAGAACAGAAACCAGGAGATCTATCTGTCTGCCTGTCTATCTATCTATCTATCTATCTATCTATCTATCTATCTATCTATCTATCTATCTATCACCTATCTATATCTATCTATATCTACCCACCATCTACTGATTACCTTCAAGAAATTAACTAATGAGATTATGGAAGCTGGTAAGTCCAAAATCACCAAGGTAGGATAGCAGGCTGAAGAGCTCAACCTCAAAGGCCATCTGCCAGCAGAATGCCTTCTTCCTGGGGGATTAGGGTGGGGGCACTGTGTATGCCAGTCTGCTGGTTTTTGTCAGGCCTTCAATTGACTAACTAAGGACCAATCTGCTTCACGCAAAGTCCACCAGTTTAAATGTTAATCTTATCCAAATACACACAGAAACATTCTGAATGTTTTACCACGTGCCTGGTAATAATGTTTTATTATATATCTCGATACATGAAATAATTCAACACAAAGGAAATATATATATATATATATTTTGTAAATATTATACACACACACAGTGTGGTATTTCCTACACTCTTGTCTGTTATCCACAGAACTACTCCATCACTTATGCATTCTATTAAAAAATTATTAGTTGAGTGCCTACTATGTGCCAAGCAAGACAGACAGTGTCATGGAAGATGGTGACCTCCTGTTTTTTTGTGGTTTTTTTCCCCATTAAGTTTATTGGTACATTTTAGGTATACAATAGTTACATTCATCATTGGGATCTTGTACCATTACATGAGTATCTTGGTTCTTATTGTTTTCCCCTTCCCATGCCCTCCCTTTACCCCCTCCACCCTTCCCTATTTGCAAAGACTTAGTTTCCATTTTTTTCCTTTTCTCATATTTTTTCTTTTCCCTTTTT